>JARVGS010000736.1:11750710-11762206 GCA_031762315.1 Hypsolebias antenori
ATGAGTGTAGACCGCAGAGTCCTGGCCTGATGATGTAGATCTTCTGTGCTGGGCCATCCTTTTGGCCAGTGGCTGTTAAGTTTCCCCCATTATAAGACTGATCACAGCCCTCCTGACACTGAGCAATATTACTCTGTTTGTGCCAGGCCACTGGATCTTTGGGATGAACCAGTCTTTGCTGTAATGTATTTTGGGGTTTAAAAGCCAGACACCCGAACCACCTCAACTGGCTCCTTTTGATATGGAGGAGCAGCAGTTTTGCTCCAAGTCTCTCTCAGATAACTGAAATTCTCACCCTATGTAGAGTCCAGCTACCCTGTGGAGGAAACTGATTTCAACCACCTCTATCTGCGAGCTCATTCTTCCAGCCACTATCCAGAGTTAGTGACCATACGTAAGGGTAGGAACGTTGATTGACCGGTAAACAGAGAGCTTTGCCATACAGCTCAGCTTCCTCTTCACCACAATGGACCAGCGCAGAGTCCACAATACTGCAGATGCTGCACCAATCCGTTGGTCAATCTTATGCTCCATTCTTCCTTCACTCGTGAACAAAGCTCCAAGATACTCACCCTTCACCCGAAGAGCGCAATCCACCTTGTTTCGACTAAGACCATGATGTTCAACACTCAAAATGCCAAGGAATAATGTTAAAGCATTACTCCTGGGGAAAAAAAAAAAGTTGCAGAAATGGCACAAAAAGAAGAGTCATGCACAAGAAGTACATTCTTAATACTACACATTTGACTGGTTTTTATACAACAATGGAACGTATGTGTCACAGACTGGAAACACACAAAAAAAGAGCAACAAATAAATATAATCTTGTAAAAAGTTTTAGCACTGCTTCACAACAAGAGTGCACAGGATTTGAATTAGGAGGGGAGTATGTTGTTAAACAAGAAGAAATCTGAAGGGAATGAGCTCAGCAATCAATATTACGCTACAAGGGGACCAAATCTTTTTTGACAAGATGCTGAAAAAATAATTCAGTAGAGCTAAGACCTGAAGATGACCTGTTGTGGTCGGTAATATTGGATTTTGCCGCTTGGAATGCCTTAGTCCTAAATAAGTTATGCGGCCAGAGGAAAAAAAAAAAAATAAAAGGTCTAAAAATGCAACTGTGATGAGAAAAAAAAGCCCAAGAACTGGGAAGCCAAAAACCTACCTGGTGTGCAGTCAATTTGAATGTTTGTATGAGATATGAAAAAGTGGACAACCCAATGTTGTATGCATGTTTGTTTTTTTCCTCTTATTTGAAATATGTCATTATTCTCAAATTCCATATTTGCAGTTTTCACGGATGCAAAGATCAGTCAAAATTATTCTCTCTGGAATAAATTCGTAATATCATTATCATCCTTGGCAGCACGACAGCTCAGTAGTTGGCACTGTTGCTTCACAGCAAAAAGATCCTAGGTTCAATACTCGGTTTAACCTGGGATCTTTCTGTATTGCATGTTCTTCTCATGCTTGCATGGTTTTCTCTGGGCACTCCAGTTTTCTCCCACAGACAAAAAACATGCATGACAGGCTGCCTTCAGGCCCAGGCCTCCCTTGCAAAAGAGATCTGTGATCTCAGTGGGATTTGCCTGGTTAAATAAAGGTTAATGAATGAAAAATCCTGTTTGCTTACATTCATAAATTTATAGGTTACATCCCCCATTTCTAATCAAGAGCCAGAATGACCTGTGTTTTTCTTGCTAGGCTTTGCATCAATACAAATTAAACTCTCCACTTAAAATATCCCACATTAGCTGATATTAGCAGGAATCTTTAGTTCCACCCTCATGTGCTTGGCATCATTAGCCTATTCATTATAGTCATCAATAAACATGCCAGGCAAATTTTAATTAAACTGACCTAGACATCTCACCTTGTGCTCGGGTTTAACAAATCGAAAATCAAACTTTTTTTTAATCTTTAAGCTAACTTTTGAATTTAGCAACACATTTATATTTTTTTTTTGGTTGGCCTGCAAAGTCCTCCCAGAAGAGCAGAAGTGGCTGTGAAAAGAGATGTCTGGGTCTCCCTGCTCTCAAGCTGCTGCAACCACAACCCAACTTCGGAACAAGCAGAAGATTATGGATGGATGGATTTGTCAATGCATTGCCCATTAAATCACAATGTTAAAGTAACTGAACAACAATCAAACTGCTGACTAAGTAAACCTCATTAAGTGGCATTGCACAAGACTATATTTTATTTGAAGCATTAAACTGTGACATACTGTGTTTAAGGATTTGTTTGTACTCCTGAGACAGAGATTTGCTTTTCATTTCTTCACACAGCATTGCAACAAACCTCAACGTTGTGTGTGTTAGAAAGGGTGTAATTTCATAATTTGTCACATCTCAGACAAAACAGTATGTCTTCAGTAAACACAAACTTATAAGGTGTATGCACATTTCTTAATGTTGCCTGTCCCAAACTCCCATTCCCTCCTGTGTGCTTTATCTTGTCTGCTGGAGAGAGTGTTTCTGAAGATAAACAACCACTTTGTGCCACCACCCACAGGTACCCATCCTTATCAGTGGTCAGCAAGCCACTCTGCCCACTCCAACCACCTCTCTCTACCACCATTCTCCTCGACCTTGTGACCCCCCTCCCCCATCACTCCCACTTCTTCACAGCCCACCCTGCCCCTGTCAGACTCCATGCTGATTTCATCTTGCCTTATAACTGAAACCAGTTCACAGTTGTTCTCACAATCTTCTATCACTGCAATGCTTCTTCAGCCTCTCTGTGCCAGTGATGCAGCATGCCTCCTGTTTGGACTGAGAGAAAGAAGCCATTTATATTCACAAATGAGACATGCCATTTGGAGAAATTCAAGGTTATGTCATTTAAAATGAACTGTGATAAATTGCTTTTTTCCTCAAACTGCTTATTTATTTATTTTTACCCTTTATTTATACAGGTAGTCTTATTGAGTCATGCAGACTCATGTTCAAAAGAGACCTGTTTGAGAGTAAATGATGGTGGTTAACGGATTTGCTCAAGGGCCTAGAGTGGGGCAAATAAAGATGGAGGCAGGTGTGGATGTTTCACCATTTCCACCCACATTTTGATGTTGTCAGTCCTAGGAGTTGAACCTGCGCCTTTCCAATCACAGACCCATCTTCTCTAACCTCTGTACCACCACTCCCTCAAAATATATAAATTAATTTAATTTAGGGCAAGGAAAATAGTTACAATGTATTGATATGCACAGAGAGAACACGCAAACTCCACCCAGAAGGAACCGCGGACCGGGGTTTGAACCGGCAACCTTCTTGCTGAGAGGTAGCAGCTCTACCAGTTGCAATAAATGCAAGATACAGCGTTGATAGTCACCATTTATATACGGTATATGTACAGTATATTAACCTGGATAACTTGAAAAATAAGCAACATGCCAACTTTCATTTTGGTGTGTTGGTCACTATTTTCAAAGGTCACCACAGAAATATTACAATGACACATAAAAATCCAAGATGTCTTCCGCCATATATGGATATTTATATATAAATATTCTGATCTGGATTACATGAGAAGTAAGCAATCTTCAATTATAGTGCATGGCTGCATCTAGGTGTAAAAAAATATCACTTTTAAAATTTGGTTTGCTGCATCAAAATCCAAGATGGCCACTACAATATATATCTGTAAACTTGCCACCCCAATCATGTGAGGAAACTATGATGTCTAGTTTTTATATTGCTTAAAGGTATGGTTTCATCAAATGACAGGAGTGAATTAACATTCATTGTTGGTGGTCAATGCCACCATTATCCACCGCCTAGCTTCACCATTGTGCCTGGTCATGGATAATTGATCCCTTCATACTTTTGGATCCGTTACTCTTCTTTGCCTCGGCCAAAAAATAAAATAAAATAAATCAACCTCTATTCATACATCAAGCATTCAAAAAATTCTTGCATCACAAACAAGGTTCACTTGCACTGTTCTCATCTCCAAAACTACAAACATTCTCTATTCAAATCATAATGGGGGTCATCGGAGTAATCCTTGTTTTAACTGATTTAAACCATTTAGCAGTCATGGCCATTTAGTTATGATCATCAACTTGTATTCCTGATAATAGTGTAAATTAGCCTGCACTTTGCAAAGAAGAATAGTTTGTTTTTGTGCACTTTTATGGTTTTACTGTAGGTTTCTTCACTTTTCTAAAATAAGAACTAAGCACCTGAAATATTCAGCTCACATCATGTGAAATTGCTTGTAAACAGTCAGTGTTTTCCCTTCCTTCAGTCTCTTACTGTATCTAGCTTACTTTGCACTTAATTGCTGGCAGAGAGCAAATAGCAGGGAGAAATGCTGTTTGTTATGCGCTTGCTGGGAATTCTTTTTGACTTGGTTATCAAAAGTACATTTTAGGATCTAACCACATGAAAGGCTGGTTAAAAAAAAATGTAGTGAAGTCAGAGTTTGAATCAATATTTAAAACCAAGTGTGTTTGTGTCATCATCCCTTTGCCTCCCAGAGCAAGAACTTGTTGATTTAAGGAAACATCCAGAACTGAAGCCACTTTGCTTAAACTATTGATGCACAGCCAAGGCCGGCCTTGGAATGCAGGGGTCCCTAAGCAAGAGGCATTTCTGGAGCTGTATACTTAACATATTTACCTCTATAAACGATGCCAACTAACTGCATTTGCCTTTTGTACCTCACCTAACTTCCTTGACGTGCGGCTGTGAATCAGTGGTTAGCGCAGTCTTCCTCCAACAAGAGAATTGCAGGTTTGATCCCTGGCAGTAAGCAGTCACCTGCTGACGTGTCCCTGGGCAAGACACTAGTTATGTTTACATGCACAAAATTCTTTGATTGGATTGAAATGTATTTGGATCAAATAATTCAAATGTATTGTTTACATGGGCACAAGCCGATCATGACGAGCATTTACATGCAGCGGGCTTTTATTCTGCATAGAAGTACTGAACATGCACAGAGTGGTAAACTTTCCTTAAAAAAAAAAAAAAAAAAAGTTCTACTTCCATGAGGAACATTAACAATCCTGAGCACCCAAAATGGACCCACGCCAGGTTTTAATGACAGTGGAGACGTTACTGCACTCCCTGTTTGAGCCACAGGAGAAGCAACCCATGCTTTTAGTTCAGTAATTTTGAGTTTTCCACAATCAGAATAAAATGATCAGATTGTTTTCACCGTTCAGATTATGATCGGTGTAAACCACCCATCTCATTCAGATTATAAATTCATTTGGATCGAGCTGAATCAATCTGGATGGGACGTTTATGTTACACGTTTTTATTCCGAACGGCCGTTTCATCCGATTACTTGTGTCCATCCTTCATTGCCTTTGGTAAGTGTCAGTGGTGTATGAATGTAGTCTGAACACTGATTAGATTCCATAATGTTAATGTCAATTTTATTTATTCACCACATTTGAAAACAACAAGAGTGACCAAAGTGCTTTACACGTCAGTTCGTCAATGGTTTATATTAAATGAATATGATGAATAAAAAAGGATTTGTTCAGATTAGCTTTGTAGAGTCACAGGAGAATATGAATGTGTTTGTGGATGGGTAAATTATGGCACAAATTGTGTTGTAATGCATTTTGAGTTGCCTGATTGGCTGGAAAGGCACTATATAAGTACAGTCCATTTACCATTTATTGGTCTGAATGGTGCTTAGTGATTTAACACTTGTGAATGTGTGTGATTGTGTGTGTATGTTTGTGTGCACACAAACAACAGGGTAATTTACAGATTCACTGTAAATTACAGTTTTTTTAATAATATAGATAATTGGTTTAGGCGTTATCATTTTTTATGTTTACACATTGGATAAAAAATGCTTTTTTTTATTAGACATGATAAATAGCCTACATTTACTTCTTGTTTTTTGCTTCACAAATGTCAAAGTGCTGTTTTTAATATTGCAGAAAGGAGAATGGATAGTTTTGGATTTTGAGATAGTTAATTGGAAACAGAACATTTAAAAAAAATGTAACTACAGTTGAAATAATTGTTTTCGCTCTCTTTACAATGCCTTTATATGAAAATGTTCACATTCCTTTAAGCAAAAAAAAAAAAAAAAAAAAGAACCTGGCCTTTTGATATTGTTTGTATTAATATTTCCCCATTAACGATTAATAGTGAAATACATTTACTGACTCCTGCCAAATGGGAAAAAGTGTGTGATTCATTTGTAAGCAGAAATTCAATTGTTATCAGCTTCTGCTTGAAAATTGAAAATTTTGGTCTTTCTGGTTCCAAAGTGTTTGACCATTAAAAACTGCATAATTGATAATATTACAGGAAAACTACAAATAAAATCAAAACACATAAATAACATTTCAAATTCAAACATTTATTGAAGGATATTCATCTAAATACAATTATGTCGCAGTATGGTTTAAAAAGAAATAAATAAAATACATTTAAGTGTAAACAAGTCATTACACCTTTGTTGGTCTTGTTGTAATCCCTGAATTTGATTTCATGAAGTTTGCAAATATTTTTTACAAACTACAAACACTTGAAACTGACATTCTGAACATTGTTTGAGACTTTTCCAATAACACAAAAAAGTTAGGCAGGACATACTTTTTGCTGTAATCTTGGTCATCCATCCATTATTTTTACCCACTTCTTCCTTTTTGGGTCACGGGGGGGGGGGGTCACTGGTGCCCATGTCCAGCAGTCACTTAGTGAGAGGCGAGGACACCCTGGACAGGTCTCCAGTCCATCACAGGGACACGTAGAGACAAACAAGACAAACAACCATTCACTCTCTCACTCACACAGAGACAATTTAGTTACCAGTCAGCTTAACTTGAATGTTTCTGGTCTGTGGGAGGAAGCTGGAGTACCAGGAGCCCATGTATGCACAGATAGGACGTACAAACTCAACCCAGAAGGGTCCCCATACCAGGCTTCGAACCAGTGCAACCTGCTGGCTGACAGGCGGCAGCTCTACCAACTGCAACACCGTGCTGCCCTTTGGACATACAAATTATTATTGTATATCCCAAGAACTAAAGCAGCAGAAACAGGGAATCACACAACGGCAAACTGTATCTGCTCCTGTACTGTCTGATCAAAAATAGTTTTGACAATCACTTTTTGGCACAACACCTGACAAGAATGAGGACACAACATGTTGTGGCTGTTGATCCAAATTACACGTGATTCATACGGGCTCTATGGCCCATGTTGCAGAGTCAAAAAGAGAGGTGAAACAATGAAACAAATACTGTAACCTCAAACCCATTCGTACATGTGAACAGTTCTTTTTTCCTGCATTCACTGACAGTAGCTGTGTTGTGTGTTAATAAGATTCAGCAGCAGGTCTGATGAGAGAGCAGTCCAGGTGACATGTTAGAATTAATTACATGTAAATTTCTAATGCAATACAGCTTTCACTAGAAACAAAAGACAAAATAGGAGATTTGTATGCAAACGCATGGATTTAATGCTGGTATTCAGCTGGTTTAAAAGCCTCACCTTGCCCTTTCCAAACACACTTCTTGTCATAGTGGTCAACAGCTCAATCTTTATTATGTCTATCAACAGATAATGGGTCTTCTTTCTTGTGTCCAGAAGTTTCCATTTCATAACAGGCTTGAGCACTGGGTTGTTTCTGAAAATCCTAATTAATTTACTTTCATTTGAGAGTGATAGATGAATGTTGGTCATTACAAGACACACTGTCAAATAATCCTTACGATGGCAAAGTGAAACTACCATTAGGTCATGAGAGATCATTAGGTCTTGGCCTTATCAAGTTTTAGAAATTAAGAACCCTCAGCACTATTTAAAAATATAAGTTAGTTCATGTATATAACTGAGTCTGTATGGATAGTTTTGACTCTTTAAGATACGCTGATGAAAATAAGTGGTCACTGGATGGCACATAGCCTACACATAGGCATCATATTTGCTTAACCACATGGGCGTTTAGTTTTTCTCTTAGCAATAGACTCTTCTGCTCCAAATCCAAATAGGTTGCAGGTTCATTTATTTGCTGACTCTGTCAGTAGTGCTGTTCCTCCATCTTCATTAAAAGGGAAAGGTCCCAAATGCTGTTTTAATGGTAGCTTTTATCGGCTGTCTCCCTGTGCAACACATACTTGATACTGCACATGGAATTTACACATGGGCTTACCTGCAGGATCTTAGACTGGAGGATTTTAGTTGGTAAAGCCTTCGGGGCAGTATGGGGTATGTATTATAAATGGAGATGGGGTGATTTGTTCGTAGACAAGGAACAGGAGTATGTGACACTGATCTCAATAGGAATGTTTTGTCTCTGTGGAGTGCTCATCTTTACCGCCTTCCTATGCGTATGCATGAAGAAGCACAAACACAGACGCCTCTCCTCACAGGGGCCAAGCTGAAGACAGTCATTACAGGAAGGTGGGCATTAAAGAGGAGCTAGGGAACATGGGGCTTTGAAGGGGGAATGGCACAAACCAAGATGGAGTGTGGGGAGATTTTACTCACTCAGTGCTTTTATTCTTGGCTACAACAATGGGGAAATAGAGCACTTAAGGAAAGAGCACACAAAAAGCTAATATTAATGTCTTCAAGCTTGAGAACGTTTTAGAAGTGAGACTGAGACATGGTTTGGAATTGATTAGGTGCAATGCAATTAGCTACGCATTTTAGTTTGCCTGAGTTGTCTGGTCTTTGCCTTTTTTCAGCTCTATTTGTTAAATAGCATTAACATTTCAGTTCAGACTCCGGTCAATTTATTTGGAAGGTTGTTTTTTTATTTTTATTTTTATTTTTTATTTTTTTTGCCATGCACAAATTGTAACACTGAACACAAATAGCCAATTCTCTATCATACTGAGACTACAAGATGTAGATGTTCACCAGAGCCATATTCATTTTCAGTGATTAAAGACAACGGAGGGCAAAACAGTTACTGATGTAAAACTTCTAGCTCGCCATACTTTTCTTCTTGGATAGTTCCACTTCACTGTAAACTTGGATCCTCAAAAAAAGGCCTGGGAGCTTAAGGCTTCAGCAGCGGGTCAAGAAAGTATAAACTTAAAAATAAAAAATTCCTGCACATGCACACAAAACTGAAAAAAAGGTAAAACATAAAACAAAGAAAGGGAGAAGGTAAACAGTAAAGAAGTTCTGATGACCATCAGCTACGCAAATCAAACTTTACCCTGACCACACGCTATGCTTGTGTAGAGGCAGGGCAGCCAACCTGGGACTTGAAAGTCCCAGGTTCAATCACCAGCCATTCACACGTTGTGGTGTCTCTGAGCAAGACACACAATTAGTCCTGTCGCGATAAACAATTAATCAATTAATCACATGATAAATTAAAATGGTCACCCTCTTATACTGAAGACACTGGACAACAAAAGGCTCAACTCTGGTGCTCTTCATTGACCCCTCCCTTTCTCTTTAAAATCCATTTTAACCATCCAAAATTGCATTTTTGGATTGCTTAGAGCAGCTAAGCTGAGAAGCTAAGAATCAGAATCAGAATAAGCTTCATTGCCATTGCACTGAGATACAACGAGAACATGTACGTGCAGCCGTCCAAAAGATGGATGAAGTGCATGAAGCTGCTGCTGAAAGTGCAGCCGTCTTATTCTTATTCAGAATAATACTTTTAGATAGGAAAAAGGGAAGAGCCATGGGCATAGATAGTGGTATTTAAAAAAAAATAAAAAAACTATCTCTTCACATCTTGTTCTATCAGAACACAATTTGAGACATTGAAAAAAAAATCTACCAGCAAGCACATTTAAAAACATAATTATATATGCATTTGGCATCAAGGTCTTGAGATTTATCCATGAGCGTTTTTCAGACCGGCCACAGTTCTGATGATGTTGTTTCAGCTGGCTGTTCTTATAAGCTTGCACAGTGGCCGGGGGGTGTGTGTGTGTGTGTGTGTGTGTGTGTGTGTGTGTGTTGCGATAGATGAAGCTTTTCTCCCTGGTTACCCATGACCCAAGATAAATTTGATAGTCGGCCTGTCAGAGGCCAAATGGGGAGTCAGATTCAGATAAGCTTCAATTGTTGATTTTCTTCAGGCAAACAGTTTTTTTTTTTTTTTTTTTTTTATCAGCCTTGAGTCCTTCTGGACTCTCTGGTTCAAAATTGCCTGATTTGTGGGAATCCATGCCACTTATCAATTTTATGGGCCTCCTTCAAGGCTGATCCCACAAAGCTGACGAGTCCCAGAAGCCGCAGGGTGCTTCTGGGACTTGTGATTCTCATAAGTCGCCTCCACCTTAAGGTTCAGCTCATAAATCAGCTGATTTTGAGAACTCACAGCATGAAACAAACCTTCATACTGACTCAGAAGCTTTGTCATGGCCAAAACTGCTGCCGATGTCTTCTTTAAAAGTCAGTAAAACAGAGCCCCGCCGATGCCAAAAAAGCAGAGTCCCTGTTATCATAAATCCAAATATATAAATGTCTTCAGTGTCCTACTGAGAAAGGACTAAGAGGCACATCAACTGCCACACTCCTCACGGATTCATGAAGTACCCCATAGCGTGAGTCTCAGCTAGACAAGTGGGTTCTCAAGGACACTGTCATTTTGTTGGAAACATTTTGTCAATGGTGTTGAAATCCAAGTCACCAGATCCATAATCGTAATTTTTGTTCAGGAGATGTGTACCGGGCACTTCAGACACACAGAGAGCGATGCAGGAGGAAGGAAAAATGGGAGGGAAGACAGGAAGCAGCCACCTCGAGCGAGAGCCAGACAGAAAACTTAGCTACAAACTAAGCTAACAGGCCGGCATCGCGAAACGACCTCCGTCTTGTTGAAGTTACAATATTCATGATTGAAACCTGTGCTTTCGTGTAAAAAGTTGTTTTTCTCTGCAAAAAGAAGCTGAGAACTTGTTTACTAATTTTTATTAAAAGCTTTGTATGAAAAATTATATGCTAAAGAGCTTAAACAACACAGAGCATCCACTGTTTTGAGAATCCAAAAAATAGGAAGGAGAGACAGCCCATGTCACGTCAAGGGACCTCCTTCCCATTTTCTCAGAGACACGCTGCTTGCTCCCTCACTATCCATCTTTTGGTTCAAACAGTCTTATACTGCCAGCCGGTGGGCAAAAAGTACTACACTCAAAACAAATTAACCAACATTTCTTCTTAAATTTGACAATGATTAGTAATTATTGTCACATTTAAGAAGAATAATTACTAATCATTGTTAAATTTCAAACAAATTATAGTTTATCACTATAACTTCTGAGACAATTAATTGCCCAGCAAAATTTGTTATCGTGACAGGCCTAGACCCAACCCCTAATTGCTCCCCAGGTGCCTACTTAGCTGCCCACTGCTCCACTTGGGTGTATCCCAGGTGCGATGGATTAAACGCAGAGAACTAATTTTGCCATCGTATGGGAACATACATTGATGACAAGTTGACAACATATTACTTTACTAACATAATAATAATAATAATAAACTTTATTTGTATAGCACCTTCCTACAATGCCTAGCATTGACCAAGGTGCTGAACAGG
>JARVGS010000736.1:11802184-11812370 GCA_031762315.1 Hypsolebias antenori
TATATATTTCTGTGTAAATAGTTCTTGTTACAACAGGAACACCCAAGGCTTTTAAACAAGTGCAGCCTATTTATGTAAAAATGTAATTTTCTTTTAAAATTTAGCATGCACAGCTTATATTCAGGTGCACTCAATAGTCCAGAAATTACAGTATTGTTAATTTTCCAATGCCTTGGAGTCGGCTTCACTTCAGTCCATACTCAGAGGAGACGAGAGTCGAGTGGAGCCACACTTACCATTAACAAAGCAGCATGGGAGACCACTGGATTGAGGTCAGTGTGGCTCAGTCCACCCAATTAAACATCATGTTCAGCAGATTAAAAAAAAAGTGGATTTGCAAGCACAGACACAATCTGGCTGCCCCACAGAAGTCTTAAGACTGATCAGTAAATGGCACTCACTGATGACAACCTAGACTGTATGAAGTTTGGACAAACAGAGCACTCAGATTGGTGCAGAGTGTGGCCCCTCTGGGCCTGCTTCAAACCATTCTCGTGTTATCCTTCCCATCTCCATAGATTATGTCAGAAACATGTAAAAGCATTTGAGTTTGGCTCTTCTTCCTAATATATTTTCCTAAACATTAAATTAATTTGAATCTGGAAAGTCAATTGCCAGTATGAGCTCTAAAGACATCACAGTACTTTGTGGAGTGAAGCTGGATCATTACAAGCTTTAAGGATGAAAATCTGCTAAACAAAATCTGTAATGGATGTATGACATTCTGTAGTTATCAAAATACAAAGCACCACAAATGGTGATAAAATGGTTCATTCAAGACTGTAACTTGAGTTCTAGGACTATCTCTGTGGGAAACATTTATCTATAGGCATAATTGTTCCACACGATTCTGCACAAACTACACCATGCAAAATAAAATTTATATACACATCTCTACACAATACAAACAAAAATATGATGAGAAAAAAAAATCACATGATTCTACAAGGTGAGGTAATGTTCATCAGCTGTGCATAACCTGGGATTAATGTTCCCTGCAGGATCTCCACTGAGATGGTATACATGATCAGACTGTGTGCGTGTTGATTTTGCTCTCTGAGCGCAACAAAACCCAAAGAATTCATAAGCCTCTGTGCATTTGTGCCAGCGTGTGGCAGCATTTTCTCCAGCTGCCATCTGCTGTGGGGATTTTGTGCTGCCAAGTCGGTCTCAGGTGAGGGAATAAAAGTCAGAAAGAAAAAGAGCAGGGGGCTCGGAGAAGTGTGTGTCTCCCACCTCACCCATCTATTAAAGGTAAAAATCCTAACTGCTTTTCATGCCGAGGGTAATAGAGACCCGATGCAGCCAAAAACACCAGCACACACACACAAACACATATACAGACATTGCTGCAGGGGGATTTACACAAGCAAACAGCAGGTTTCTAAAGACACAATCTGGTCAGGGTTCCCCAGAGCATTACAAAGTGGAGGCAGATAATTCTGGCACCACATTGGTCGACCTGTCCGACCGCTATTCTGTCAATTATCAACAGAAATTACATCATCTTGGTACAACAGATGCAAGTATGGAGCTCAAACACAGTGACGTCAACATTTCTATTGTTATCAGAAGGTGTTGAATGAAAGGTCTTATGTAAATATATAAAATTCAGGTCACTTAATTACTATGTATATTGTTGCAAACACAAGAATTGGCACCAACAATTAGTTGTAGCACTCCCAGCAGGAACATAGTTTTTAGTGGAATAAACACATAGTTAGAAATCAATGTTAACTACACTTGTCATGTCTTATCAATGGCACTTCACAACTGTATTACAAATCTGGAATTGGTCATTCTAAACATTTCAGTGCTTAAAAATGTGATTTTCGTGTTTGTAAATTTTAATTAAAGACCATATTTGTTAGTCTATTTTTAAAGTCCTACAGTACTTATAATTAAAGTCATTTAGATTAAACAGGAAACACAAAAATTCCAACTATAAAGTACAACATGTCTGGGCCTGAAAAGATCCCTGGCAACATCTATTGACTTTATTTTGATTTATCAGTGTAAAAATCTCATAGTGCAACCAGACCAGCAATGATTGCCTGTTGTGTCTTCACAATTGGCGTGCATGGCAGCTTATGAACACATCTGCTCATGTACTGTGGTTTTTAGTGCTTACTATTCTACACACAAAACAAAGAAAAAAAATGTTCCCTAATCTTTTGATAGACACAGTAATGATGGTTCATTCTTTGACAGTAAACTCAGTGATGATGGTTTTCATTGTTGTAAGTCAAGCTATTGTAATGAACTGGTAGCTTGTCCAATTTGTACCCCACCTCTAATTCAACATCTACTGGAGAGCTTTCATGCGACCCTGCACAGAAAATAAAGTGACTAAAGAAATAGAATAAGTAGATGTTCAATGCTTTAAATTACATATATCTTGCTATGCCATTTGTTCATGACACACAGAACCAAACAAGTTATTTGACATGCAATAGCTTAAAAAATAACAAAAACTATTCTGAAGTTATACTTTGTAAATAAGGGCATGGACACGTTGATTTAAACAACCATCTTAAGTGGAAATTTGGCAAATTGTAGATGATTGTTCTCACTGTTTTGAACATGTGCCAAAACTTGATATTAGTTTGACGGGGTGAGGAGTTTCAGTTCTTATTAAATAGTTAAAGTTTAAATATTGCACAATGGTTGAATGAAAAGGAATAATACATAAACTTAAAGCGTAAGACAAAGTAGAAAAAAAATGTATTGAGTTGAGTAAAAAAAAAAAGGCTTGAATTTGAAGAAATGCAACCTTTGAAGAATAATATACACAGCCAGTAAAATGTTACTGCAGGCCAACAGATTGCTTTTTTTTATGGCTGTTGTCAATAAATTTTTTTACGTATACAGTTGCTATTGCAAAACACATTATCATCCAACATTTGATCAAAATATTAAAACAAAGTATTGGCTAAACAATATATTGATATCACTTCAGCTGCAGCTCAATGACATGTAGACACAACAGTTCTTAAAGAAAAAAAAGTGTATACCTCATTAAATCCAAGTACAATGGTTTGACTGATATGTGTACTGATGAATTAAAAGTTGCTGCGTTTACATATCAACAGTGGAATGCCAACCACATAGTCAATAATTAATCATAACTAGGAATTTACAACATCTATGTGTGGTTTACGATAGTGTTGACTTTGTGTCCTGTATCGAGGTTGTTTTTTGTGTGTATATGACCTTGCACAAACTGCAACCTTCATCAAATATTAAAATCAGTCATCCGTTGCAAAGGCTTGTAATTATTGCCCACTGTCTATTTGATGCTTGTGTCTGATTGTGTATGCGTGTGCATGTGTTGTGCATGCCCGCTATGTTGGCACTGCCATCAAAGCCTCAAGCCTCCATTTATTTGCGGAACAAAGATTTGTGCAGTCAGGCAAATCATCACCCATAGGATTTGTGTGGGTAAAAAAAAAAACAGTTATTGAATTAATTCATTTGGCAACACAAGAATATCGATCTTATCTTTAGACAGAAGATACCGGCGGCACACCAGCTGCGATGCACAATTAAAGTTTTAGGACACAGTTAGGTCATTATTTGTGCAACTAAACAGCTTTTTCACATTTTGACTAAGTTGTCAGCATAAATTATGGTTTGATTTGTCATTTCTCCTCTTCAATATATAAATCCTAAGTGACACCCTCTATTAAAACTGTCACGTTTTAGGTTTGGTTGTTTTGTTGAATTAGTCTTTTTGTCCATTTTCTGTTGTCTTTCTTTCTTTGCACTTGTCTTATTGTTTTACGTTCCCATAACACTGACTGAATGAACAAGTTTCTTTGTGCAATCATCTCAGTTTCTTTAACGATAAACTGAATTTTAGAACAGCATTTTGGAAGTCAGTTATAAACTTAGAAGTTCTTATACTGTCCTAAACTAATAAAGAGGGGGAAAAAAGAGTACCGGTAGTAATAGTCTGGTTTGTTAAAACCTCAACCCCCACAATCAAGTTTACTGGTTTACCATACCACAAATTCAAGTTTCCTGTCCCTGCCTTCACATTTTTATCTTGCTTTATTTATTTATTTATTTATTTATTTATTTATTTATTTCTTCATTTTATAATTAAATTTTTTTTGGAACTTAACATTAAACAGCAACAACTTAACATGGAACAGCAAGCTCCTTCTGTTCAGTTTTTATTGACCCTTGGATTCTTACGCTGTTCCTGGGTGCCTACATGTGTTCATATACCACTTGTCTTAAACTTTTAATAAATTAGCATTACTTTTTATTCACCATAATAGGTAATGGAAACTGATATGCTTAACTCATTTTTGTGGGGATTCCAGTGATTCCATTAACCACATTCATTCAGCTTCCTGAGTGAGGTATACTGGCACTGATTACCTACAGCTATCCTGTTTATGAGCCAGTGGGTATTTAAGGCTGTGAGGATCATCTTTTTGTTGTGGAACATTTGCTACCACTGGTACAGAGCTACAGCCTTAGCAATAACTTTCATGAGAAAGCTACTAACCTGTGTTTTGTATGTAGTCCTGGCTCCATGATACTCTTTCCATGAAGCTATGATTACCTTGTGTCTTTGAGTGCATACCTGAAGTAAAGAATCTTTTAGGTCTCTCACCCTGGAAGCTCTCACTATCATATCTGCAATAATCGAACAACAAACATAAAAATCCCAGCAATTGTGTCCATCCTGCCACTCTCTATCCTGCTATTTGCTGACCTCCTTTGCCGCTACATGTCCTGGAATCCTTTGCCCTTCTCCCCAAGCCTCAAGACAGCAAAACCACTGTAAAACAAAACTACCAGTTAACAAATACAAAATTACACTTAAGGATAATACTCACCTGTAAGAGTAGCACTTGCTGCAGCCCCAAGATGGCCGCCAATCACCACCAGCTGACAGTCCTCTGCCTGATGAGTTCCAGCACTACTTAAGGTTGCAGTCAATTTCTACTCTTCGCTGGGGCATTGATCCTTCTCTGGTATTCATGCTTCTGGCCAGTATTGCTGAATACATATGAAAGACTTACCTTGTATTTTTGTATCTACAGTCCTCTTGTTGCCCTGGGTCCTGTCCTGGTTCTTCGTGGTCCTGTGCCTCGTTCTCATGCCTAGCCATTCAGCCACTTGCCTGCCTTGTCCTGTTTTCGAGATTAACTTGTCTTTGGAACTATTCTGGATTATAACGGTGCCTCTCTGCTTCATCCAAACTGTAAGAAGAGCAAACAAACAAATTATTGCCAATGCCCTCTCCACCTGCTGAATCCATCTGACCTTGTCCTTCCTCCTCAGGTCCTCCAGACGACAAACTGTTTATGTATATATTAATCACTATATATAATAAACACAATTCACTTTTTTCTAACTCTGAGACTTGAGTTCTTCCGGGTCTCGTACTATCTGGGTAGCCTGAATCCTAACATCACCATCTCATGTCTTCTACAGATCCTCCCAGTGTCCCAGAAAACTCCTTTAAACAAACCACCTGTCTTTTACTTGAGCATTCTGAGTCACTTGCCTTTCAGTTTATCTACTCTGGGTATTAAAAAGTTAAACAGTTAAACATGATTTTGAGTTTAAAACTAAATTAAACTTTAATATGACTGTAATTGTCAACCAACTTTGCTCACAAAAAGAAATGCTTTGGTCACATGCATTGTTGGCTGCCTGTCAAACTTTATGGTTTGTTGTTTTTACAAAGCTGAAATCTAAAGTTTAAGCAGCATCGTTCATAGATTATCATAAAGTGAATCATAATAAAAAAAATAAGATGTATACACAAATCCAAATATTCATAGAAACATCCATACTCATCTAAAGGCTTAAAACACACAAGATTATCAAAGCCTTACAACTGACTAAAAACTTGTTTATTTTTATTTATTTTTTGTTAAATTGCAGTGGTTGAATCCAGGTTGCGTAAAGACGAGGGCTGCATTTCAAAGTCAGAGTTCAGCTGTTTGGAAGGATTGATCCCCATAAGACATTTTCCTTTGTTTGAAGTTGTTTTGGGGGGAGAGATTTTCATTTGAATGGCTTCTGTTACACCACTCTTAAACATTCTCTGTCCAAAGTATGAAGATTTTGGTCCTTAAACAAGTATCCTAATCTTTGAGGTGTACAGCTTAATCTTGTCCTGAAAAGCTGGCTGTCCTGTGTTGAATGTTGTGTCTTGGGAGAGGCTGTTTCTCCTATTGAGAAGTCTGACTTTTCCTCACTAGATTGAACTGCATACACCACACTGCTCCGTTTGTGTTCGTATGTTTTGTTCTTTGTATGGACCAACCTCTGTCTGAGTTTTGTTGGGTTTACAATGCACAGAAATTTTGTTAAAAAAAAAAAAAAAAAAACTTTAGAGGTTTGCAGATAATCCATCTACTGAAAGTGCTGTATACAATCTGTAAAAGTATATAAATGAAGGCCTTGCATGAGTGTGTGTATGCACAGGTGAATGAGAAATTTTGGAAAACAATTTGCAGACCATGGAGAGGTTAAAGTGCTTGTCATATTAACTTTTTACAGTACATAGAAATGTAATTTTGAAAAGATAACAATACTGTATTAAAATAAATTTTACGCCACTGAGATTAACATTTATTGAGATATTACTCTTGCGTTACAGGGAGTGATGACAAAGGGGAATGCCTGCATGTGAACAGAGCCCTGCTACAGTGGTTAACAACACAGACAGTAGTTAATACTCTGATGTTTCTTTATATTATTCAGTTACTATCAGAGAGACAAAGAGTCAGAGTTCAAATAATGTTTCAATAAAAAAAACTCAGGGAGCCCCTCTTTTTAAAGACGTCCCCTTTGATGTCACTTCCAGTTTCACATTAGGTGCCCCAAATTCAAAGAAAATATGCTAGTTATGTGACAAAAACAGTAAAATTGTGTATTATGACATTTCTTAAATCTTCAGAAGATTTACTTCCACCTTTTTGTATCTGAAGGACATGTATATCAGATACACTTTTAAAAAATGTTATGGGAAATCAGTCGAATGAAGGTGTTAGGGAAATCAGTCGAATGAAGGTGTTAGTAGACAATTTATCGGTTCTATTCTGTGACATATTTTTTATATTTCCTTGTCTAGAAAAAAACCCATTTAGAGTTTCTTTTTCTTTAATGTATTTCTATTCCTTATCCTAGAATTGTGTCTTTGTGTGGACATGTTCGGCTCATTGGTGTTGAGTTTTAATGACATAAAATGTGTGTTCATTAGGTGGTGAGAGTCAAACAGAAGGTACTGACCTGTGTGAGGGGGTTTCCTGTAGACATAGTGGTTGCTCAAAATGTGATGATGGGGCCTATCTAACTACAAAGTAGAATGAGTTAAAAAAAAAAAAAAAAAGCAACAGTCTACATTTGAACTGGTGTCCGATTTGGATGCAGTGTTGTTTCTGTTCCTATTCGTAAAGAACTATGCTCACTCTTCTCTTAATTTTAAGACTTTAAGCTTTTTTTAACTGAGTAAATAAAGTGCTTTCATGTTGACATATGTTGGGCTTCAACATGCTTGAATTTTACTGAGCATTACACAGCTCCACGCCTGCTTATGCCAGAGAAAATAACCCTTAAATCCCCACAACTATGACACCACTTCACATCCTGCTTTTTCTTGTTTTGTGGGTGTTGGAATCCTTTTGTGTCCATGACAAATAGGATCGGGTACGTTTGTCATCATTGTGGTTTGTGTTTGCACTTACACCCAATGATGCACACCCACACAGACGCGCAATCAAAAAGAGTGAGATCACACAGGACAGACACACAGACTGCTGTGTTAAAGTAGTGCATGTGATAACTCATATATTGTGTTGTCAGTTTCTCAAATATATTAAATATCACGCCAAATTAAATAAGTAATACATCATTGTTCTGCAAAATTAAGTCTGTCAAAAAGTAACAAACAAGTGACTGGATGCCTTAGAATATCCTGTTTGTATACAGAGTCATAAAGACTGCAGCAGGTTGAATGCCAAATGCCAGATCATAACAAGTTCCCTCGCATTGTCATTGGGAGGTGACAAGAGATGAGAGAGGACTTTGTTTGTTTCAATTAGCCATTAAAATCCAGCCACAGTAAGCTGGCATGAGTCAGTCTGTGTGTTTTTGTATGCCCTTTATTAAAACTGAAGAAGCAAGAAAAGAAAATTATCGTTTTCCTCTTTGGTTACTTAGTTTTACTCGGTCAATACACCTCACCTCTACTTCTGTTTGATTTCAGGATGCACGAACATTCATCTTTGTTTCATCCAAGTCTGTAATTAATTTGGGAAAACAGAAGCCAACAGTGAATCAAGTCCATGAAAGCCGAATCCATGTACTCATGTTGCCAAATATGCCACAAACTTGGATCAAAACCAAAAAAAGAAGAAAAAAAATCCCTGGTGAAGGGAACATGAGGATTTCATTTCAAGTGCTGTTTGGTGAATGAAGATTATTGGGATGCCACAGGCATCTGCTAGAGCGGGAAAAAATGCTTTGTTCTTGATACAAGATTTTTCAAAGGGAAAGGGCATTGTCTTTTTCCTCTAGTACACGTCTCATTCCCTTCGCAGCTCTTCAATGGACTAATTTTGTTTTTTTCCTCTTTATGGCGGCTGCTTGGCTGTGCCATACTAGGCTGACTTGAAAGTGCATTCTCATTTGTTGTGGTAATACAGCCCCTTTGACATTTCCCCCAAGACCTGACCACTTTGAAGGTTTTGCTTTTCTCCCAGGGTCTTTTCCCCCATTCTGTCCAGTTCACTGTGCGAATAAGAGCCTGCAGCAAGTGACTCATTGTCTTTCTAACATCTTCAATCCAATTTACTGCGCCTATGTGTCACACTCTATCGCTTCTCTCGTTTAAGTCACAAGAGCGCACACATACACTTTTACTGTACATTTGCACATTAAAAGCTGAGATTTGCAGTCCCAAGTCTGCATCTGAACACAAGCACATGGCAAATCAAAGAAATAGGTGTAATTTCAGGACGGCTTTCAGCAGCCATGATTCTGTGAAGATGAAAGTCTGCAGGGAACAGAGTGTGAGTGGAATGTAGCTCCTTGAGGACCCCTCCTTTTCTTGTAAAGAAGACATATGGGAATAAAACTGTGGCTGTCAGTGTGCACATCACTGACACTGTTGCTTGTAGCAACAGGAGATGAAACAGGTGGATGTAAGACTGTGACATTATTATATTGTCATTTTCACTTATGCATAATTTGCGAAACTCAAAATGTCATTGCACGTGCTGGTGATGTTTTTTTTTTTTTTAAATAAAGATATATGAGTTTCATCCTTTTTCCATTTCCTGTCGGTTTCATCACTTGCTGTTTATGATGCAGATTAAGTGAAGGCTGCAACATCATCCAAAGAAAACTGCCAATGTTTAAAGCGTTATCATACAGGAAGTTCTCAAAGCTAAAATAAATATGTTTTTTTTTTAATAGCTAGAACACATTTTTTTGAAAATTCAAGCAACTGTGTAGTAACAGATATTAGATCCCTCTCACCACCACCCCAATTTTCATTTTATGTATTTTTATTTTTAAATGTCAGAGGTTTTTAACTAGTCTGGTGTCCATTCTGATTCAGCATACTCTTCATCTGCTCCTGACAACTAAAATAAGCCTGGGGACACACTGACCTCATTTTCTTGTAAGATTGGTGGATCAAGGTTTGGTAAGACATTTGAATGTAGAGTAAAATGGGTTGACACAATTGGTTAGTGGCACATAGGAAAACTACAAATGAAAAGTGTATTCAGTTAAATCAAGTTTGGTTTATAAAGTGAATGGCAAGAATCCGATTTTAGATGTGAAAAATCAGCCGTACAACAAGAAAGGTTAATTCATATAATATATCCATCCATTCATCAATCCATACATTTTCTTCCGCTTATCCAGGGTCTGGTCATGGGGGTAGCAGCTTAGTAAGGAGGCTCAGACTTCCCTCTCCCCAGCCACTTAAGAATTAAGAATTAACCTTTCTTGTTGTATATTTGACAAACAAAATATATTGAGTACTAGTCAGTATGGTTTTAGATCTAATAGTTCTACATCCTTGGCTCTGATGGAATTGATGGAACAAATTACAACAGCTGTTGATAAAAAAAAACATTGTGTAAGTATATTTGTAGATCTAAAGAAGGCATTTGATACTATTGATCACACCATTTTAATTGCA
>JARVGS010000736.1:11901184-11912806 GCA_031762315.1 Hypsolebias antenori
TGCCATTCCTGACACAACCCTCACCATTTACCCGGGCTTGGGACCGGCACAAGAGATACACTGGCTTGTGCTCCCTACTGGCTGGTTTTTCAACGACATATTTGATGGTGAGAAAATGCCTGAGGAATGGAGAAGAAGTGTGCTGATGCCCATTTTTAAGAACAAGGGTGATGTACAGAGTTGTCGCAACCACAGAGGAATTAAGTTGATGAGCCACACAATGAAGATCTGGGAGAGAGCTGTGGAAGCAGGACATATGCCCCTTTTCCACTGTCACGGCGCGGGTCGGATAGTTCCGGCTCTACGCGTGTTTGAGTTCTTTTCTACTAGTACTTCGGACCAGCTCTACCCGACAATTCTGGCCCTGCTTCTCAAGGGGTCCAAGCGAGCCGAGCCGTGACATCAGAAACACTGTCGGTCACTGATTGGTCGGGGGGAGGAGTCTGTAGAGTCTTTCCCAAACAAACTGTCCGCCATTTTTCTCTACCGCTTGCCACTAGGGATAACTCGAGGAGCATATCTTGTACGTATTTTGAAGATATTAAAAAACAAACAAACAAAAAAAATAACAATAATGTCAAAGCCGTGGTCAAATGTAGAAGTGCAGGCATTGTTGTGCTTGGTGGCTGGCGAAAAAAGTCAAAGCGATCTAGATGGAGGGATTGGAGGGTGGTTTGGACACAGCCACTGATCTACTTGAATCATTTATAGAAGATGGTGAGTGTTTTCTAACTATAAACATATTTAAAGGTAATCATCTCATCGGTACTAAACATATTTTTAACTAACAAAAGAGGCTGACTGTCAGGAATCACTCAGTAGGCAGGAACGGACCCAATGTGCAGGCAGGACTCGGAGGCGCAATAAGTAAAAGAATAAAACACTTTAATGAGAACAAAACCAAAATGCTGACGAGGCAGCGTTACTCAAAGAACATGAGGGAATTCACAAGGAGCAGACGAAGACGCGATAATCACAGACGATGACCCAACAATGAACAAAACACGGACACTGACTTATATACACACACAGTAATCAAACTAAATCACAAACACCTGGACACGTAGACAGGGAAACCAGAAGGTGTAGGGATGGGGACTGACCAACAGAGGGTGCCATCCCTACATTACCCTCCCCCCAAGGATGCCCCCTGGCATCCCCAAAAAAATCCCCCCCCCCCAAAGAACTAGGGTGGGCAGAGGGAAGAACTGCAAGGATAGTGGGCACGAGAAAACACAAGGACAAGAAACCAAAAACTGACAGGATGAGGACTGGGAACTAAACACAAAGACTAAACACAATAAAAAAACTGTGAAAACTAAACACAAAAAAACATCGTCAGTTCAGGGGAGGTGGCCGGGAAGCCGTCCACAACCAGGAGTCAGTTCAGAGGGGCGGCTGGGAGGCCGTCCAAAGAGCAGACCAGGCAGGTGGCTGGGAGGTTGGCCAGCATGAGGTACCAGATTATGTGGATGGTCAATGGTGATGGATACTCTTAGAGACCATGCTCGCCCAGTGCGGGGAAAGAGGACTGGAGGGGCCATGGGATCTGGTGTGGGGACCACAGCCGTCACATAGGCTAGAAGCACTGACAAAGTCGATGAGCCCAGGGAGACTACAGCCTTTATTGAGATCTCAGAAATGGCAGAAGGTGACGTAGAACTCGAAGCCAGGTGGAAATTGCTGTAGGACCCTCTGGGGGTGCCGCTGGCATGGAGACCTGAAGGACTGCAGCCGACAACACGGGGAGTAGTGGAGTCACTGCAGCAGGTGACAAGGAGCCCTGTGGAATCACTGCAGCAGGAGAGATGGGAGAGACGCTGGAGACGTAGCACCCTCCAGAGACGCTGGAGATGTAGCGCCCTCCGGAGACGCTGGAGATGTAGCGCCCTCTGGAGGCGCAGGAGATGCTGGAGACGCTGGAGACGTAGCGCCCTCTGGAGATGCAGGAAACGCAGGAGACACTGGAGAGGCTGGAGACGTAGTACCCTTTGGAGATGCAGGAGACACTGGAGGCGTATTGCCCTCCAGAGATGCAGGAGACACTGGAGACGTAGCGCCCTCCGGAGATGCAGGAGACACTGGAGAAGCTGGAGCCGTAGCCGCCTCCAGAGACGCTGGAGACGAAGGTGACACTGGAGACACTGGAGATGCAAGAAACACTGCAGATACAGGAGACGTCACGCCCTCCGGAGACGTAGCATCCTCCGGAGATATAGGAAACGTAGAGCCCTTCAGTCCCACCGATAGGTGGGGACTCAGGTACTCCACCCACCCCCCGCGAGAGGCTCCCAGACTCTACAGAAGAGTTAGTGTGCTCAGAGACCAAAACAGAATTGACTTCAGTCTTCAATTTCCAGGCGAAGTTAAAGATCACCTGATGGACAGGTGTGTTAATCAGTTCAGGCTGGGAAGTGAAAACCTTTAATAGTTCATCAACAAAAAAGTGTTCTATTCACAACTCTGTCTCTGGGCAGGGCACTGAGCATCTTAATTGACCCACAAATGAGAGGATGGGCTACCTTGTCCTCCAGTGGAGGCAGGTCTGGAATGTGGTTGCACTCCAATGAGGCCAGAAACTGTTGCCCATTGTTCTCTCTGGGTTGTCCCCCCTTCATCTACTCTGTAGATGAATGGGGGGATGACTGCCCCTCCCCCTTTGAAATTCTCCCTGGCACTTTAGTCTGTGCAGGTGGCGTGTATGTTGAGGGCTGGAGCTGGGAATCGGTGGTTCCAACCCATCTTTTCTGCCTGTTCCTGCTGCGGTGGCGGAGCAAGCTGAGGACAGGAGTGCGCCAGAGTTCATCCTCCAGCTCAGCGTCGTCCTCAGACCACAGCAGGTGCGGCGAGCAATAAGGCGGCGGGGTGGAGGAAGAAGCTGGCTTAAAAGTCAGATGGCTTCCCCAGAGCTGAGACCTCATTTCCTCTTCCTCTGCTAGAAGAGGTGATGGCAGGATCTCCATCTCCGGGCTGCGGTGACCTTGTCTCTGGATGGGTTTGGTTCGGACCCCCCCACACCGAATGACAGGCTCCTCCAACCGTGCTTGCTCCCACTGGGTTCGTCCGAGCTGCTTCTTGGGCCTGGTACTTGGCCCAAGTCATCCACCTGCTGGGTTCACGTTTTGGTCGGGTCACACTGTCAGAATCGAGGTTTTTGCAAGCTGAACCCAGAATGCAGGCAGACAGGACTCGGAGACACGAGGAGTAAAAAAGAAAAACATTTTAATGAATACAAAATAAAGAGGCTGTTGTGGCAGCTACTTGCAAAATCTAAGGATTGGAGAAAACCATGGAAACGAGACAAGGACAAGACACCAGGGGAAACGCAGACGATGACCCGACAATGAACAACACACGAACGCCAACTTTTATACACTCAGTAAACTAAATCACAAACACCTGGACACATAGACAGGGAAACCAGAAGATGTAGGGATGGGACTGACCAACAGAGGGTGCCATCCCTACATTATGCTTGAACATTTTGCTTGTTTTGGCGAATCCATGATAAGCACAGAAGTCCAATAACAGAACACTATTCGGGTTCAGATCAGAGGGACCATTCCTCCCAATCACACCCCTCCAGGTCTCACTGTCATTGCCCACAGGAGTGTTGAAGTCCCCCAGCAGAATAAGAGAGTCCCCAGGAGGGGTACCTTCCAAGGCCTCCATAAAGGGTGTGTGATCTGAACAGCTGTTTGGCGCATAAGCACAAACAACAGTCAGAACCTGTCCCCCCACACATAGATGGAGGGAGGCTACCCTCTTGTTCACTGGGGTTGAACCCCAACATACAGGCACCAAGATGGGACAGCAAATCAAATATGCCCACTCCTGCTCAGCGCTCTCGCCAGGGGCAACTCCAGAGTGGAAGAGTGTCCAACCCCTCGAGGATATTGGTTCTAGCAAGGGCATCAGAAGCATCCGTAATGTGTGTGTGTGTGTGTGGGGGGGGGACACTGATGTGTGTAGGTGTGTGTGCGCATGTGCATGTGCGTGCGCATGTAAAAGTGTACACTAATATACAAAGTACAAAAAAGCATTTCACCTAGATTTCCTTTAATTCCACACATTTTAAGCATGTTTCTCACCAAGTTTGTGTAAATTCAGCTGTGAGTTTTAAAGACATTTCAACTTTAATGCAATTTAATACAGAGCGTCAGATTGGCACTATTTGTGTTTATGGAGAAATAAAAAACATCACCTCTGGACTTTTTTTAAAACTTGTGCTCAACACTACTCATCTAAATCATGTTTCTCACGAAGTTTGAGGACAATGAAGTGTGGGGTGTAGGATGTCAGGGACAGGTTGGATGTGACATCCCCAATTAATTATTCAAGACTAGTTCAAGTCCAAAGAATATTAATTGTTTATTTAACACATTCTTCTTTTTGGATTAATCAAATTCCACTGTGCGACCGAGATTAATATATAGTGACAAAAGACGTTGTTTTATATTTGACCCATCAAAATAAATGCGGCCATTTATTTAACAGAATTATTAAAATAACATCATCACATATATACATGATTGGCTGATCAATTTTCTATAAATTGAACAGCAACAGGTGAAAATCACGCGTCCACGATTTCTCAAACTAAAGAGCATTTAAGGAACAACAGAATAAAGTTCTGGATAATAAATAACTTATCTGAAGGCACTTTAACTTGTTGTTACTGGCATGAGAGCTGAAGAGGGAGAGGAAAGGGCAAAGGAGGGGAGATGGAAGAGAGATGAGGCATCTTGGAAACTAACTGAGTGAGTTTTAACCAAGGATGACACTTCCCAACCGATCTTGGCTAAACGCCGGTCCACTTTGGCAGAAACATTAACGACTCGTTACCTGGCGACGGTTGATCAAGAATGGAATCTTTCCTTGACATCCAAGGAGGAAGTTAGTCCAGTTTCACCTTGCAGTGACTCAAGCGTCCGCGTTCATCGGACTGAGATAGTGACCAGCTCTGGTCTGTTTCCAAATCAAAATTACTCCTCTGAAGGAGTTTCCTTAAAAGGCTTGGAGCTTTTTTCATTCAACCTTTATCAAGGCAGGTCAATCTCATTGAGCCTTAGGGACTCATTTACAAGAGAGACCTGGATACAAACTAAGGATGATGACAACAGTAACAATACAGCAATAGATTACAAACTAAGGATGATGACAAAAGCAACAATACAGCAACAGATTTTCCTTGGACAATCAACAATAGACAATCATAAGAGAGAAATAGTTTTTTTTTTTTTTTACAAGTTAAAGCAAGATGTCAAAAGTTGCTAAAACAGACAGATTATAAGGCAGATGTAGAAAATCAAAATGTAATGTGTTCATAAATGTAATGTGTTCATAAATGTGCTTGCTGGTAGAGTTTTTTTTTAAGTTTTAAATTGTGTCCTGCAAGGACAGGGTGTGAAGATGTCTTTATTGTAATGCCACTATCATCTCCTCATAGCTTTGTCCCTTTTTCTATCTAAAAAAAATGTATTCTGAAAAGAATAAGAAGGCCACGCTATCACAGCAGTTGCTACGTGCACTCCGCCCATCTTTCGGACGGCTGTACATACATATTCTTGTCGTTATCTCGGTACAATGATAATAAAGCTTATTCTGATTCTGAATACTGTAGTGTAAAATTCCAATGACAGAAAATGTATGTTCCAATGTGTGGTGGTAAGAGTCCAACAGGAGGTTCTGATTTGTGTGAGTTGGTTTCCTGCAAATTTCACTGTTGTGACTTCCATCTCTTTCCATGTTCATCAAACAGTCCAAAACTGTCACAGACCAGGTTTTTGGATTCAAAGACAGCCAGCCACAGGAGTACAAAAGAACAGTTTATTTACTTTAGTTGCTGGATGGAAAGTCAAAATCAGCTGCAGTGACAGATCCTCAGAAGCAGGAGGGAAAGAGTCCTCCAGTATTAACAAGCAGGGGTCAAACACAGGGAGTCAGAGGGCCAAGAAATAATCCAAAAAAGGGTGATCCATGAATTGTGGTCATAGAGGCGGAGGTCATTACCATGATCAGAATGGCAGAGCAGAATCAGACGAGGAGAAGGCAAAATGGAAAATCCACAAGACAAGCGTGAGGTTGAAAATCCAAATACAGGGCATGAACATCAGGCATAAACAAGAACAAGATGGCTGGATTTCATGAACTATGAGGTATAATAATTCAGCACTGGTAGAGAGTAAGCATGGAGCTTAAATAGAGAGCTGAACAGGTGCAAGGAATGAAGGCTGATTGCAGTGCTTAGGCTGAGGGGGTGTGGTGAACTGTTGACAAGATCAGCTGTGAGCAACGACAGATGGGTGATAAGCAAAACACAGTAGGGAAACAAGCAATGGTATGAGGGGCAGAAGGTGTGAGCAGATGAGGGGTCAGCGGAGCAGGTGAACAGGTGAGTGGAATCAGGGCTGAAAACAACAGCAGAGACCATGGAGAGGTGTAGAGGTGAACCAGATTAGAGCTGATTGTAGACTGAGCAGAGGAGGCATGGTGCAGGGAGACAAGAGCTGAGGAAGGGTGACAGGCATTACTGGGCTGAATAATGAAAATTAACGAAGGACTGTGGACGGAAGGGGCGACAACATAACAGAAGGGAGTAAGTGTGAGGCAGGGCCAATGGGAGGGGGTCAGCGGGGGCCGCTAACTGTGACATCCAGATTATCTATCAAAGAAAAACATCTTTCCAATGCTCTATGTGGCCCTTCTGTTGGATCTGGCCCTCTGGAAAATAAAGTTGTCCACCCCTGCCCTAGACAGTCTGTAAGTCAATCATGGAGCACAAACAGATATCTGTGGTTTTCCTATTTTTTTGTTTGTATTGCAAATAGAAAATAAAATAAATTACAATACAGTTTTCTGCAACTTTTCTTTATCAAATAGATATTGACATGTAATCAGTGTGTAAACCTCTTCAGATATGTCATCTTGATTTAAAACATGTCTCAGACAAGAAAAGGACAGCTTGAATAGAAATGCAACTGTGAAATGAAGTATTTTAGCAATATCCTGAACTTGGATGGTAAAAGTTAGTGAACAATAAGCACAGCATAATATTTGCTTTATTCAAATGTTCAAGTTCAGTAAAATATGGGAAAGCCCCCTGGGCATCCTCTTGCCTAGAATATAAAATCCATGTTTTCCGCAGATGGAATATTTTGTTTTCAGTGAATCAAATATTGACAACTTATGATACTGCGTATGTGCCTTAGCATTCTTACTCCAGCACTATTACGAAAAAAGTCAGAAGCATTGGTCATCACTTTTTAAAACATACTTCATAAAGTTCATTGCTTTTTCACTGTGCAATTAGTTTATCATCTATAAACGATACAAGCCAAATGTGTTTTTGCAAGTCTCACTTTTGACGGGTGCACAAATCCAATATTTATTTATGCTGTGACTATTGTTAATGTTCAGCCGATTTTGAAACCAAATCATATTGTTTGTCCTAAACCTAATCAAGTAAATGTATTATCCAAGGAAAACCAAATATTAAACTAGCCTTTCTTGACGGAACTTGTTTTACTTACTGCTGACAGGGCTGACTCATTCACACAATGTGTGGTGCTTCAAATATGTGTTTGCAAAGACTCTTGGCAACTACCACACTAAACTTGAGCTCTGTTTCAATGTACATAGATTTTATACTATCCATGGTTACTGTTAAGGCAACTGTTCATTTGAATGTCATATCTTGGCAAATTACAAGTGACACAACCGTGCTAAGCTAAATAATAGCACGTCAGCTCAAAGGGGATTTCAAAATACAATATAAAAGCACCATGGGTTAGGTTTTAAAATTTAGCATAACAATATACATACAGTACACATGTTGGTTTGATGACAAGTCTGACAAACTCTTCAAAGCCATTTTTGCTAAAGACCACAGAGTGTTTTTTAAACCGAGTTTGGTGTTCTGAGAACTAAAACAATTTATCGACTGAGTACAAAATATGTGTTTTTATATACAAAGATGAATGGGGTTAGCACTGGGAGAATCTGTGGAGGGGAAGATGGGTAAGTATCTAGTAATCATAAGAAAAAAAGAAGAAAAAAAAAAGACTGGTTCCAAAAATGGAAAATTGTCTTGCTTAGTCTTAGGAGGCATGAAGGATTCCAGTATTTCCAAGCACTTGTGGCCAACTTCCAAGTGGTGAGTATGTGTCTAGAGATGATAAGCAACAACACGGCCCAGAGAGAGCAGATTAAGCCAAATTATCCAAACTTATCTTTCAGATCAAGAGGATGAGGCTGAGTGGTTCCAGATGATGGACACTTAGACTCCTGAGAATTTTGGTTCTTCTGAGTCCATTGTCTGGATGCTGAGACTCAGAAGAACCATAATTCTCAGAAGGTACTTGAGGCACAATTTCAAATTTAGATATAAAAGTTGACTCAAGAAGAAATGTGTTTGGCTGTAGGTTGACTTCACTGTGGGTGAACCAGCGTTCAAACATCCATATGTGGTCAGGCTTCAGTCTTTATCAGCTCTGGCTCATCAAGGTGGCTGCTACCACTGTGGCAGATTGGGAACACCTGTTGCTTGTGACTGTGGGGAACTGGTTAGAGATAGGGAGAAGAGAACCTGGAACTGGAATCCTATCAGTGAACATCAAAATAATATTGACAATTACATATACTATGCAGCACTCATCAAACTGTTTTATTTACATTTTCATTTACTTTTTATTGTGCAATGTATGTCATTTGCCATTCACAAGGGGAGGTGGGATGCTGCAGCATCCTTTACACCAATAGTTCCAGTGGCCTTGCTTGAGAGTTAATTGTTCATTTTTTTTAAGAGTGCAACATTATTTTTTTTTTTTTAAACAGCCCAGCTGTTTATCCCTATTGTGCCTCTTGCATAGTGACTCAATAGCTGAATCATGTAGTTCAATTTATGTACAGGGCAGGGCTTAATTTGTAGACCCATTGATGCCGGAACACAAACAGCAGGTGCTCCGGCGGGGGGTTGGCGGGGGTGTGCAGAGCTGAGGGTGTGGGGGGTGTGAGAGTGGGGTTCCATGGCTTCTCCCCCCCAAAAAATTGGGATAAAAGAGACACCATTTCCTGCATTTTGGTGCATTTTAACAGGTTGTTAAACATCTGTAAACTTGATTAAATTGATTAAAAACAGGTCTGTTGTAAACGAGTCCTAGAGGCTCAATGAGGCTAACATCTTGTATAAATAAAGGTTGAATTGAAATGACTATTTTATAGAGCAACAATAATTAACAAGCCTGTGTGGGAATGCAGCTTCATTCTGTTGAGCGTACTAGACCACCCTCCCCCACCCCCACCCCACCCACTCATACACACACACATACAGTCCAACCCAAACTCTGCTGAATTCAGTCTGCACATTGTTCTGCTCCTGTCTCAATTATTACTGCCTTTCAGGTGCTTATCCTCTGTTGTCCAGCTTAGGACAGTCCATCCATCCATTTATTTATTTTAGATAATAAATTGGACGGTCTTTTCCACATTTTGATCGATGTTATTTTGAGAAATTAGTGCCACTGTTTTGATACTTGATGGGAATACACGTCAAACATTTCACTCTTTTTGTTTTTTTTTATTTATTTATTTATTTATTTATTTATTTTTATTTATTTTTTACTGTAAGCAGTATTTATTATGTCTGAAATGTTATGCACCATGGTGCAGGAGTTCAGACACTGCAGTTGTGCGTGCATCCTGAAGCGCTGTCTGGAGAGGCTGCATGTAAAACAACCATTGCACACAGCTGATGGTGGATGAAGATGCTCCCCGCGGGACATACAGTCCACATCTCTGCTGGCAGGAGTGTGGTGCAGCCGGTGTTGTGCCAAAAATCAATTCCGATTTCACCCAATCAGTTTTGGCTGATAATCACTTTTTGGCACAACACCTGAACAGAATGGGCAACATCTCCTCTTGTATTTTTAATAAATGCTCAAAATAAAAATGCAGAATGACTTGGACTTTTAGGGACGGAGTTAGTGGATCCGATGAAAGAGTTGTCGGATCCAAGCAGTCAAAATGAGAGAGTTCCCAGATCTTGTTCCAGCAGGATCCGGCTCAAATTAACCACTGGTAAAGGGTAACCCCACATTTTAATTATTGATCATAAGTGGAACATTTTATTATGTAGAGGAAAAATGCATACAAATCTAGTTTCCACAGAAACTAGTTTTCATTTTTTTATGTTTACTCTTTTGTTCGGGATTTCCAAATGGCCAGATCATCATTTGATATGAGGATGATTTTTTTAACGTGTCTGAATTGTTTTTAACACCAGTCTTTGCCATCCTTTTAAATGCAGTTTTTGGCTTATGAAGTAATAGCTTTGGAATATGATTTTTTTAAGCAATTTGGGCTGTACCTGTTTATAAAGTATATTGTTAAAAATGCAACTACATTTTACAAATTAAAAAAAAAAAGTGTTAAAGAAACCCATTCATTCAAAGGTATTAACCAAACAAACAAACGCATTCATACATAAAATGCATACATACAAATATAATGTTTCTTTTTTATTTAAAAAAATGGATCCATCCACGCTAGGTTTATTATTATTATTATTTTTTTTATTTATCTATTCTAGTTTGTAAGTACTGCTTGTGCATGTTTTCTATTAAAATCCCAGGTAAAGCTCCAATGTTCTCACAGTGTGGCCACAAATCAATAGCATCTCCCCCGGGTGTGTAGTAATAGTTTTAATGTCTTGAACTATTGAACTATGTGTTTATTAGGGCATTCTAGTATTAATGCACACAAGAAAAACAAAAGCCAGACAGGCACATATTCACACAGACAACTTATATGATAGATGACAGAGTATTTGTTCCACACACTGATGTAAGAAATGTGAAAGCTTCAGAGTGACGCAAGGAGAGCAGTGGAAGTTAAAGGGTTCCCAATTTTCTGCGTTTTTATTTGGCAAGTGCCATTTTTGGGTGAGTATAAATGGGATTTAATAAGAATAGCAGCAAGGACGCTTGGAGGAAGGCTTCATGTCAGAATTTGTTTGTGCACACACAAACGGGGTGGGGAGTCAAAATTACTTACAGCTGTCAGTGGTTCAGTTTGTTCATGAATTCACTCAGTGTTTCAGATTTTCTGCCAATCTCAGGTGAGTCTGCAATTCCATGTATCTCTGAATAAAAAACAAAACAAAATAAACAAACAAACAATCAAACAAAAGCAATTTTTATTTAATCAGTTGTATGACTTTGTTGTCAAATGGAAATTACAATTGACTTTGTGATTTATTTATTTAAACATATGGGTGAATACAGTATAAATCAAGTTACATAAACTTCTTAAAATGACTCAATATTTGATTAGAAGAGATGTATCATGAATGGTGTTTGGTGAATTGAATGTACTGCAACCCAAATGTTGTCATGTGGAATTAAGCCTCTGAAACAACCTAAACTTTTAATTTACTATGGCAAACATTGAACAGAGAACTGGCAAACAGCATGTATTTAACAGAGAACTTGACAATGAACAAAGGAAAAGCACAACAGATGGCTGGCTGGCTGGTTGGTTGGCTGGTTGGTTGGATGGATGGATGGATGGATGGATGGATGGATGGATGGATGGATGGATGGATGGATGGATGGATGGACGGAC
>JARVGS010000736.1:12303245-12315899 GCA_031762315.1 Hypsolebias antenori
GTGTGTGTGTGTGTGTGTGTCAAGTCAAGTCAAATCAGATATATATATATATATACTGTAGTACATTTAAAACATAAACCGTTACCAAAGCACTCACAAGTTTGTATCAACGTTTTAGTATAGCCATATGTTCGAGTAGCTTAACTATAGAAAGCAAGTACATAACATGGTGGTATAGGAAGTCATTATGACATTTGTTTATTTCACTTTATCTAGCTCACCATACTGACAGAGATGCAAAATGGTGGCAGCCATCTTGGATTTTGACATGGCAACATCATTTTCTAAAGGAACATTTCTTGTGCCTAGATGAAAAATGGAAAAACAACCTTAGTGTTTTAGCGGAAAGGTTATTTAAAAACAATGCCTTACCTGTTTGTGATAATTGTTTGAACAAGTTCAGCTTGGACAATCAGAGTTTAAATCTAATGAGATTAATGAGCTATACTCCAACCTGGGCCAAGATTTATTTTTTTATCATATTTTTTTTTTTCATTTATTTAATTGTTTATTTACTTATTTGTTCTACTTTTTGGCTGTGAACTAACTCGCATGAAGACTTGGCAATTGTTTTTACTCTGGGTGCCTTTCCTGATGCACCCACAGACCACTGAGCTACCACAGCCCTCTGTGTGGAGCAGAGAGCTGCCATCTAGGGCACCAGGGGGAGCAGATGTTTGGGGTTGAGGACCTTGCTGAAGGGCCCAGAGTGATGCAAATGAGGGACAAATGAGGGTGGAGGAAAGTGTGGGTGCTTCAACTTTCTCACCCACATCTTGATGTTGTGCGTCTGGGGGATCGAAATGGCGAACTTCTGATCATGAGCTCGCCTTCTCTAACCTCTGCTCCACCACTCACCCAATCAATGTTGTTTTAAAACAAATCTACCGGTAATCTTGAAAAAAAAATATTTATTTTAGCAGTTTATGCAAAAGCTATTTTATAATTTTTCAGACCGGTGCCATTTTCACAATCCATTGTTACTCCAGCAGAATTATGATGTCCTCACCAGAAATGCCACAGGCTACACTGAAAGGACTACAGCTAGCTGTTGGTGCTGCTGTTCACATTTCAATAAATAGCTACGAGTGGATACCAGTGCGATGTGAAAATATTGGCAGTGAAAAATAAATGGACTGTACTTATATAGCACTTTTCTATCTTATCAAGATACTCACATTGCTTTACACTACAACCTGTGCCCTCATTTACCCATTCATACAACACTCTACTATTTCTGTACAAATAATAATCAGTGCTTTAGATCACATTCATACACTGATGGGACACACATCAGAGGCAATGAGGGATTCAGTGTATTGTCTTAGGACACTCCGGCATGTGACTGCAAGTGGAATCAAACCCCCTACTCTTGCAATGGAGGACAACTGCTCTTACCGCTCAGCCACAGTTTTCCCCCCCAAAAAAGTTTGGTAATTGATTTTTTGCAGTTAGAGAGTGGATTGAACTAACTTTGGCCTAGACTCACATTAAACTTGATAGTCTGGTTAGAATAATCTGTATTTCTTCAGACCGATGACTTTAAAATGGTATCTAAAGCATGCATGATAGTTGTTCATAACCATTCTCGATATGTTAGAAACACCATTGTTCAAAAGGGTATTGTCACTGTTAAAGTGAAAAAAATAAAAATAATAAATAAATCACAATCGTGACCACACGAGAAACACAGCCGAGCCATCTTCAGAATCATATAACAAAACAAAGTTTGCTGCTAATTTGTTGATTAAATATGCATATTGCATCTATTATTATTATATGTCCTTATTGTCTTTCACAGGTAAACATGCTGATTGGAATTGTGGTGTTCAATAAGCTCATGTCTCGAGATGGCATCTCAGACAAGTCAAAAAAGCAGCGAGCAGGGTGAGTTAATTTCTAGAAACACAGACACACACACACACACACACACACCATCTACTTAACAGTCTACTAATTGTATGGTAAAAACAAACAACAAATTTGCCTTATTGGACAAATTCTACCATCTGTCACACAGCACTTGTGACAACTAACACAAACTGCTTCCAAGTGTCTCTGCACACACACCTACTCGTACACCTGTGCCTCCACCAGCAAGAATAAAAAAATATGATCCAATTTGGCAAGAAAACGACAAGACATCTGTTATGTTTCTATTGCTCTCTGAGATAAATTCCAGCTTCGCCTCCACATGCGGTTACCACCTAGTTTTCTCAGTCGGGTGACACAGATGAATACGGCAGATATAAAAAAATCAATGGCAGTTGGGAAACTAATGAAAAAGAGTAAATACCTCAATTATGTGGATGATACCTGAAAGAAAACATGCACATATATTTATGTGTGTGAGATGCATGCAGATCGGTCCACTTAGATCGTTACATCCATTAAACATCTAAGCAGATGTTCATCATCCTTTCCAATCCCAGGCAGGGATCTCATTGGCCCTCAGAGCTAAACTCATGTTTTAATTTTCACACCTATTGATTCCATTGACTGCTACTTCTCCTCTTCTCTGTCTCATTGCATTTCCACCAGTGTGTGTCTACTGCACAAATTGAAATTGATAGTTTGTTTATAATGGCATGGGTTAACGGTACAGATTGGCTCTCTGGGTGGCTGATTAGCTTTTGTAACCCACTGATGCAACTGAGAATTAACCGTTTTTTTTTTTTTTTATATATATATATATATATATATTTAAATGCAAACACACTGAGAAGCACAGAGTTTCACACATGATGGTACAACATATTTATCTGACCTAAGGTTTATGATGCTATCTGAATATGTATGTGCCTTTACTTTATGTGTGTGGATAATAGAAAACACATACACACAACCTAATACTTACAAACACACAGTGTTGGTGTTGCTAACAGAACGTTATTAGCATAATGTATTTCCCCATGAAGCCATTGGGTAGTGGCTGGCACCAAGGAAATGAGCTGTGATAGGATGCTAATGTAGCATAGCTCGAGCATGGTGCCATCATTCTCCTCTTTTTGTCCAATAACGCACACGACACAAATACATTTGCGGTTACACACACTTTTTTTTTTTTTTTTCATCTGAATTGTCAACTGTGCATAAACAACCACCAAAGTCATATCCTAGTCAGTTTCATTAAGCCTCATGCACAGATAAATAAGGGCCAAGCTGCATGTAAAGGCAGCAGAACCAAAGGGGCGGTGCATTTCCTGTCTGTGTCACGTAATCTGTTGGTCCACATGACTGCTGTAACATGACCGTGTCCGTCTCTCACGTTCTCTTTACTTACTTTGAACCAGCCTCTGTATTCTGACTGTTTTTTTGTTTTCATTTTCATTGCTGCAACTTTTTTGAGACCTGGTTTTAATTTGCCTTTCTTTCTTTTCTCCTCCCCTCTCCTCCCCCAATTTGATTATTTTTTCCCCTCACTCTGGTTTATCCACCTTTTTGTTCTTGTTATTTTTACCATGGTGTCACCCTGTTATCATCACTGTTACTTGTCTTTCTTTACATCTTTCACCCCCCCCCCTCCCCCCACACCTCGTGGTTGTGTGCGTATGTGTGCACATGTCCCAAAGAATTCCGGCGGAGGCGCGTAGTCGACTGCTCCTGAAATGCTCCAAGTGTGGCGTGATCTCGAACTCCGCTCTGTCCAGCTCAACAGCAAGCAGTGCCATGTTAGTCCATCTTCATCTTTCTATCTCTCCCCACCCAGTCCTCCCTTCTCTTCTTCTCCTATTAACTTCCATTATCTTCTGTACATGTTTCACCCTCTGTTCTCACTGTTTGTTTATTCTCTGGCTCTCAGTAACGATGCAGGACGACACGCAGACTTATCTGGGGACGCAAACACAGTTTATTGAACGAGAACACACCAAAAGCACATTTTAATCCAATACGGGCTTTCCTTTGGGGGAAATGTGTAAATTCGACTTGTGTCGAACAGTATTTGTGAATCGTCTTTAGACATTATTTAACTTTATTTAATTTGCATATTTGGCACAGACTGAAAGGCATACAATACAAGGAAGGTTGTTGATTAGGCAAAGTGAACTGCATTCAAGCACAGTGATGTGAACGTTTGATTTAACCCATATAATTGCCCCTTTATTTATGTATTTATTTATTTATTTATTTATTTATTTATTTATTTATTTTTACAGAAGTTGATGTTAACATCAGAGTTCATGTTTAGGAATCCAAGTACAAATCCAACAATGTTCAGTCAGGTCATCTGGATGTTATTTTATTTATTTATTTATTTATTTATTTATTAATTTATTTATTTATTTATTTATTTTTTACTGACACACGTGTGACTCCAGTTTGTTGGTGGCTCCTCAGACTGAAGAAGTCCTTTGGATGAAGGATGAAACGTCTCAGAAAAAAATAAATACATAAACCGTCCAGATGACCTGACTGAACATTTTTCAATGTTAAAATATTATCAAGGCCAATTCGCTGGATTCAGTTCACTTTATTTATAAAGTTCCAGGTCACAACAGGAGTTGTCTCGAGGCACTGTGCAAACACATTCGCATACATTAAAAGCCAGTTACTGAAAGTTATTTATCTAAGGAAGCCAGCAGTTTTGTGGTGAATCTTCACTTTGTCACAGTCTCCCATTCTGAGCAAGCACAAAGGCAATCGTGGGAAGAAAAACTCCCTTTTAAAAAGAACAAACCTCCAGCAGAACCAGGCTTAGGATGAATTGCAATCTGCTTCGACCGGTTGAGGTTTGAGAGAACAGAAAGGAGAAACAAACACAGAATGATAGGTCCATGAACTTTATATAAGAGGAAAGACCAAAAACATGTTAAGGATGAAAATAATTCTAAAACCAAAACAGTCAGAGTAGATCAAGTAAAAACAGCAGCAGAGTGAAGAAATGTGGTCAATTTGTCCTCCAATAATCTAAGCCTATAGCAGCATAACTAATGGATAGCTCAGGAAACCCAAGCCAACCCTAACTATAGGATTTATCAAAAAGGAAAGACGTATGTCTCAAAAATAGACAATGTGTCAGTCTCACAGAGCGAAAATGGAAATTGGTTCCACAAGAGATAAATGGATGAGGCAACACTATGTTTTGCAATTTTCATACATTTAGTTTAAAAATGTTGAGCTACGAAAAAAAAACAGAAAAAAAAAAAACATATTTTTTTACATTTATTTTCATCACACTGTACATGCAAGTATACAGTATATCTGCTTCAGGTAATAAGTATGGCAATTCACTGAGTAGCTGCCTGTGAGGCTGACAACTTGTCTATTTTTAAGACTAGGCATACGTCTTTCTTTTTTTATAAATCCTATAGTTAGGGTTGATTTGAGTTTCCTGCTGCCACAGGCTTAGATTACTGGAAGACAAAGTGATCACATTAACTCTTCTGCTGTGTTTCCTTGCTCTACCTGTTTCGTATTTGTAATCATTTCTATCCTTAAAATGTTTTTATGTCTTTCCTCCTATAGAAAGTTCACCTGGACCTGTCATTCTGTGTTCATTTCTCCTTCCTGTTCTCTCAAACTCAGCTGGTCAAAACAGATGGCTGCTCATCCTGAGCCTGGTTGTGCTGGAGGTTTCTTCCTGTTAGGAGGGAGTTTTTCCTTTTCACTGTTGCCATTGTGCTTGTTCAGGATGTGAGACTGCAATGAACTGAAGATTTAATGCAATCTACTGGTTACCTTAGATAATTTGACTAATTGGCATTTATAATGTTTGGGACTGTTTCTGTTCAGTGCCCTGAGACAACTCCTGCTGCGACTTAGCGCTATATAAATAAACTGAGTTGAACTGAATCCAGTGTATTGGCCTAGACAATATGTTAACATTGACTTCTGACTTTTTCAACTTCCTCAAATGAGATACAGAGACACATTGCCCTGACTCTTCGATTTTGAACCTGTTCCCAAAATTGATGTAGCCAAACTTTCTCTCCAAATAATCACACAAATGGCCAACTCAGTGTGGGTGCCAGCAACTCATATGCTACAACTGCGTTTTGACTTCTGCACAGGAGCGCTCCTCTGAGAAAGCATCAGCAGCAAATGTCTAAAAATCATGCTAATGATAAATAATAATAATTGAACAAGCAGTCTAAATTTGCCTATTGATATTTTGAAAGTGTGTACTGAAGCAGATGAGATCATAAATGTTATAAACCTGCCTGTTTGGGTGAGAACAACGTGAGCATAGGATGTAGGTTGATGCAAGTAAAAAAAAAAAAAAGAAAAAAAAAAAGAAAGGTTGCACATTCAAAAATACAGTTTGAAAAGGTGTGCACACAAAACAGGCCATGGTTTTCAGAAATGTTCGCCAAATTGTGGCCACAAGGGTTTTAGATCAGCTGGTTGTGAACAATTCAAACTCTGTTAGATTGCACCTAAAATTTACTTCTTTTTTTTTTTTTTCACAAAATGTCCAATAATTTTGAAGAATTATTTTCACCAACCAGTCTCCCAACATCTGTCACTCTGTGAGATGCCGCTTTAAGGTACAACTTTAATACATGTATTATAACCAGAGAGTGTAAACAACAAAAAGGACAGTCGGACCTGGCAGGACCTAATAAAGATGTGTATCCAAATCTTTCTGCGCCTCCACACATAAAAATTAATGAAGAAAGTTTAATTAAAACAATGAAAATTAAAATAACAAATCAACCACATACATTTTTAAAACGTGTTACAATTAATTTTACTCATCCGAGATTGTCTGAAATGAATTAGGAACTGTGATTTATTCACTTATTCAACATTTGATTCAAACTCTGAACGCAGTGAAGCACGTGTTCCCCATTTAGCAGATAAATAAATTACAGTCAGTTGAGTTAACAAATTAAGGAAAAGAAAGAAATAAAAAGCTTAAACTGTGAAATAAATCTAAATAAGTACAATAAAATGTCAGTGTGGGGTTAAAAAAAATCAATTTCAAATATGATAGCTAAAATAATTCATAACCAAATTAAAAATGTCAGTTTCCCCCATGCTAGTTATTTGCATAATATTCTGGGCTGCAGGTGCACACTTATTAAAAAGTGGATGTACAAAGTTTTCTAAAACAAAAGGCATGTGCAATTCAATCTACTTGTAAGTACTGGAGCAATTTCACACATCACAGATATTTAGTTTTGGACATCATAAACTGTCAGATCTAAAGCACTGCCTATTGCTAATGTTGGTTATGGACCTCTCAGTTCAACTTTATAGCCTAAAACAAATAACGCTCTTGTCTCGTTTCACAGTTACTTTGTTTTTCTCAGCTTTATGGTGCTTCAAGTCCAAATTACAGGTCTTGAAACTAAACATTGTCTCATTGGTGCAGGGAGAAAAGCCCCACATGAACTAAAATACATTAAAATGTTAAGCACTGCCCAAAAAAAAAAAAAAAACATGCAGGAAAACATATATAAGAATCACAGATATATGCAATTAATGAGCATCTATCACCCCCATAACACATTTCTTTTCCTTCTCCAAAACACTTTGTCTTATCCAATGGTGACATTTTAAAATGCACGGCAGTAGCATACAAAAAAATCACATTTGTACTAATTTCTCACTGGACACTAGATTGTAACTCTGTGGGTTGTTATGTTTTCATGATCACTGCTAACAGTCTCTCAACAAAGTCCTTCCTCTACTTTAATAATATCAGTCGTCTTGTGTGTGTCTCATCAGACAATTTAAACTTTTTTTTTAATTATTATGGCTTTTATTTTTTAAAGCACTCAATTTAAAAGAGTTTTCCTAATCTCTATTGTATTTTTTACAGTATTTGGGAAGCCGAGGTTGTATTTCCATAAAACAAGACTTAGATCTAGTGTTAGTGGAACTCACAGGAACTTTTTTTTTTTACATCCATAAAACAATTTCAATATAAGCTGAGTCTATTAAACTGCAGCTTGCAGGACACTATGAAACTATGAATTTAAATAATCAACCTGCAGCGATTTGTATAGTAAAAAACATGATTTATTATTTTTGGAAGCAAAATATCTGCTTTTTTTTTCATATTCAAAACACAGTTCTTGACTGATGTTTTACATTTCTAAGAACTGCAACAGCGAGTCCTCCTGTGCACGCTCACTTCACTCAGCTGGTGAAGGCGGAAGGACGCAGGAGAGCTAGCGGCTCTGGTCACGATGGATGGATGGATGGATGGTGCCGTGCCGCCCAGGCCAAATGATGCTGTTTTGGACATTAAATAAACACATGCAGTAATAAACACAACGGTTCAGCGGTGATGCATTATAAATGCAACTTATATATATTTCTTTGTCTTCATGATGCTTTTTTTTGACTGATGCGATTTATGCTCCTGAACCAACTTATGCGCCAGAAAATATGGTAATAGAGGTTGTATATACCTATGTATTATTTGCAGCAGAGTTCAGTTCAGTTCATAAAGATCATGTCCACAGTACACATATTTTGTATTCATTATCATTATTAATATATTATTAATAATAACAACAACAACAACAACAACAACAACAACAACAACAATAATAATAATAATAATAATAATAATAATAATAATAATAATAATAATATCATTATTTTATTTGTGTTATGCTGTGTTTTCACCTCTCATTTGTGCAAAGTGATATTTTGGGAAATTAATTTGAATTTTTTTTTTTTTTTCAAAGTTTTATAAACTCATTTTTTTTTTGGTGACTGCTTGGACAGGGGATGCAGAGGTTTGCAAAAAATATGTTTCAACCTGATATGCTTATGAATGTTGTCACTCTATTTTTTTTTTCCTGCGTCATCCAAATCCTTGTCAACAACAAACTTAACCAAAAACATAATGACAGAGAGTCATTATAATTTATATAAATAATATTGATTAAAAAAATACAAAAAATACAAATATTCTTCCACTTTATTTTTGTTTTTACTGTGGATTTTATCACCACCATAGGGTGGCATTCATTGTTTAGCGTTTTTTTTATTTTTACAGTATTTTTATTTTTTTTATGTTTTTATGTCATAATCATGTGAACAGAACGTAAGAGTAAACAGGGAGAAAACTGAATCAACAAGTTTGAATCAATTCAACATGGCAAAATAAATAAACAAATAAACAAATAAATAAATAAATAAATAAATAAATAAATAAATAAATAAATAAATAAATAAAATTTCAAAAACAGTTTTTGTTCAACAAATAATGCAAAATTAGGTCAACCCATTTAAGTAAACTGCCAACAGTAAGAAATAAGTTGGGCAGCCTTACAGGAATTGTTGATTCAACTTGAATAAGTATATAAAAAAAAATAAATTAAAAAAATAAATTAAAAAAAAAAAGCAGAATATGGGTCTAAAACAGGATTGGGCAAACTTTTGGACTCGCGAGCCACACTGAGTTCTCAAATTGGAGCGAAGGGCGGGGCCAGGAACAGAGTGATGGAGTGTTTTTTGTGATGTTATACCCCAGCTCAAAAAACAGCCACCGAGACGCTATTAATTATGGGCGATCCCACCTTCTGCACCACTCAAGCTACCACTAAGTCAGGATTATATGATAGAACAGTGATTTTATTTACATTAATGGCATTATTGACTTTGTGGAGTCTTGCCAACTTCAGGCCAAAACAACAAACATAACAGACCACTGTATTTTCTCTTACCTGAAGAAAAATGAAATTAACCAAACCACAAGTCTCTTACCTCACTATGCTAATGGAAAACAGGTGAAAAGTCCAAATAAAGTGGCAGCTCACCTCTACAAACTCCTCACAAAACTTTTTACAACCACATGATCTAAAGTTGATGACAGCAGGCCAGCTGTGGCAGGTTGGGAATGGAAACAGACGTCATCCCCCTGCAGCTCCTATCACGCAGCATCACAGCAGAGTACCTGCAAATAATTCACACGTTTGTGTCTTTCACTTTGTTTTATTTTATTTTTTATTTTTTTTTATTTTTATAATTCACACACAATTAACAGTTTCACACATGCACACACAAAGCATGACTTACAGTGATTGATGGTGCAGTGGAGGTTTTCCTCTTTCACTTTATCCTGGATTCTTGTCAGCAGATCAACGCGTTTTCCAGTTAAATTTGTTGATGGGTCCATTGTGACATTAAATTTTCTCCACGTAAGCTTCATTTGCTTGATGACAGCAGACGGTTATAAAAATTGTTCCCTGTGCTTTTCCTTTCAGAGCTCCAGGGTCAAAACACTTCCATTATCTCAAAACTGTTGTTAATCCTGCATATAAAAAAATAGGAGATGAGCAGTGTCCTTTATTACTTTCATCCAGTAAACCATAACTTAAAGGACTCTGCCTTTTAGCTTATTTTGCTGGCTAAATCTTCATCAGTCAATTCCACAAGGTGAGACAGTCCTGCGTGATAAACTGATTTTTTTTTTTCCTAACTTATCTAGGCTCTCCGGACACAATAGACCTGCTCTATTTTTACCATGTTTCTTTTTTAAAAATCACCATTGGGGAAAGTCTTGCTAGCATAGTTAGCGGTTAGCAAAGTGTACTCTTTGAAAACCGCACATTTTGGGCATAAAAACGGCTTTTGATTGAACCTCAATGAAACAATATGTTGTTGTCCACCCCATTTTAAACACTCAGCACTCACTGTACACTTTTATTTTCTTTGATGAACACATGTTTACAGAAGAGTTTGTAGGGCAAAGTGTAAATAAAAGCAAATAAGAAGAAATTACTACTTCTCCACTGTATACTTTGCCTCTAATACACAGCAGTGTCCGTAGTGCGCCTCTACCGGAGAAATGCAGGAACTACAGGTAAAACTACACAAGTTCTTTTTTTTTTTTTTTCCCCCTATTAAATCTAGTTTTTTTTTTTTTTTTTTTTTTTTTTTTTTTTGTATAAATTTGACCAGTGGCAATTTTAACCTCTTTTGGGGGGTGCTTAAGCACCCCTAAAATTTAACTCAGCACCCCATAAAAAATATTATTATTATTATTATTATTATTATTATTATTATTATTATTATTGTTGTTGTTGTTGTTGTACAAATTTTGGACGATTCCGGCAAGCCAATTAAAAAGCCCAAACAGTCTGTACATGTATACGGCCACTGGCTGGGGTTTGCCCATGTCTGTGCTAGTGTCAATGAAGCTAGCACCAGAAAAGAAAGTGTAGTTTTTTTTTACTAGTAATAATAAATAATAATAATTTTATAAAAAAAAAAATAAATAAATAAAAGAAAAACACCTTTCAGGACGCCCAAGGACACTTTCCAGCAATAAATATACTGTACTCTAACAGATACGATTGTGTAAAAACAAACACAGTGTAAAGACCAGCAGAAATAAATTAAAATTTAAAATACATAAAAAAAATATAAAATACAAAACAAAGTTAAGAAGGATAAGCTAGTCTAAAGAGATGCATTGTCAGAGTAGTCTTGAACAGAGAGAGGTGGTGTTTTGTAGGTCTGGCAGTAGAAAGTTCCAGAGGTGAGGGGCAGAGCAGGTGAAGGCTCTTCTCCCCATGATGGAGAGGTATGCAGAGGGTACATGGAGGTGTAGTGAAGAGATGGAGCTGAGAGGGGATGGAGATGTGTAGGAGGTCTGATAGGCATGGAGGGGCAAGATTGTAGATAGCTTTGAAAGTGAGAATAATGATTTTGAAGATGATGCACAATTTAACCATAAGCCAGTGGAGCTGCTGCAGGACAGGAGTGATGTGATTATAGGAGGAAGTTTGAGTGATGACACGATCAGCTGAGTTCTGGACCATCTGTAGATTCTGAAGAGATGTGTTGCTGAGGACATAAAGAAGGGAGTTGCACTAGTCAATCCGGGAAGTCACAAAACTGTGAATAAGGATGGCAGTGAAGTGGGGTGTGACAGAAGGACAGAGAGTTATTACTATTTTTGAGATGGAAATAAGCAGACTGAGCAACATTGCTGATGTGTGAAGTGAAGGAGAGAGTTGTGCTGAGGATGACAGAAACTCTTGACCTGAGGTGAGGGGGGTAACAGAGAGTTGTTAAGGGGGATGAGAAGATGTTCTGATTTTGAAATAGAGTTTTTGGTACCAACAAGGATGATTTATGTTTTGCCACTGTTTAGTTGAAGGAAATTGTTAGAAAAACAGTGATTGAGTTCACTGAGACAGTCAGTATGGATGGCGAATGGTTGAGAGGAGTTTGGTTTCACTGACAAATAGAGCTATGTTATCATCATAACAGTGGACATGGACACCACATTTGTGGAAGATGTGACCAAGAGGAAGGAGGTAAATCATGAAGAGGAGGTGTCCAAGGACAGAGCCTTGGAGCACACCCATGGAGATGGGGGATGATTGAGTATGGAAGGATTGAGTGCGGTCAGAGAGATAAGATTCAAACCAGTCTAACGGAGTACCTGATATGCCAATGGAGGTTAGTCTGTTGAGGATAGAATGACAGGTCATGTCAAAGGCAGAACTTAGGTCAAGTAGAATAAGGATGGACAGAAGACCAAAGTCAGCAACAAGAAGAAGTCATTAATATATTTTTATTAGAGCTGTCTCTGTGCTATGGTGAGGGTGAAAACCAGATTGAAACTCTTCCTAAATGTTATTGTTGGATAGGTGAGATTGGATTGTGGGAGTGGTGGCGCAGAGGTTAAGAAGGTGAGCTTGTGATCGGAAGATCGCCGGTTCAAGCCCCGGTACAGAC
>JARVGS010000736.1:12327547-12338279 GCA_031762315.1 Hypsolebias antenori
GAGGTCCACAGCGTTTACAGCAACGTCTGTTAGCATGTTAGCTCGTTGCTCAGCTGTAGCCTGTGTGCCTCGTAAACTTCCGCTCAAAACAATAAGGTCTCCTGTATTTCCACGTGCGGTCCAGCCATCCAGAGTTAGCATATTTAGCATATTAGCCCCTCCTGACCTCCTCTTCTCCTGCTCCGGTCTGCCTGGGGTCTCCTGTAAGTTTCCAGTGCGTCAAGCTCCCCACTCCCTCCCTCCTGCTCCCTAAGTTTCATTTCAGTACCGTATATTCTGGTGTAAAGGCGCATAAACCACATAACTTGAAACAATGCTTTTCAATGGGAGGTGTGTCATAAACTCGAAACGTCGTAACTCGAGACCGTCGTAACCCGAGGACTACCTGTATATACACAATTTAGCTTTGATCCATTTGACATAATAGTGGGTAGTCTGAGTGGGGCCAAGAGTAAAGGGGAATCCAACAGCCTTCTAACGTCTTCAATCTCAAATGATTCATAGCGGTTTATGCAAATATTATTTTGCAAATATCAAAGTTCATGCTCAATAATCCAGGTAGAAAAATCCAACAAAGTTAAGTCAGGTCCTCTGGACGGATTCTGTTTGTAGAAACAGTTTGTCTTTCATCCAAAATACTTCATCAGTTTGGGGAGCTGCAACAAACTCAGTCTTATAAAATCACCTTCACATAGTGGGTCAACCAGTTTGATCTAAGATGCTAAGGTGCTAAGATTACCATCTTAACGGACTGATGAAGTCTTTGGGAGGAATATAAAACATTTCAACAAAAAGAAACTGTCAACCTCTTGACATTTTTTTTTTTTTAATATTATATTTCCTGACTTAACTTTGTTTGGTTATTTTATAAAATTTTAACCACATTTATCACCAACAACCTTTTTTTTCCCCACTATTGGAGTGTGCTGCTTGAGAGACTCAGTTTGTTAGTGGCTCATCAGATTGAAAACGTCCTTTTGATGAAGGATGAGACTTCTCAAAAATAAATAAATAAAAAAATAAAAATGAAAAAATAAAAAAAAAGAAACTGTCCAGTGGCCCTGACTTAACTTTTTTGGATTATTTCATAAAGTTTTAACCAGTGACATTTTTACATTGCATTGCTATTCCGGTAGAAATATGACCCTTGTTTTAAGTGCTACAACAACCTGCTGCTGTCATTATTTGCCTTTGCAAGTAGTCAAAGGATTCTGTTAAGACCCATGTAACATCACTACTGGAAATATAAGGTTTATGAAATAGTTTATTTGTTTGAAGTTGAGCATAAAAAAAAAAAAAAGAAATCCACTTTTTTTTTTAAAATTGTATTTATCTAAAGTGAGGTGTTTCAATGTGCTTTTTCCCCACTTTCCAAAAAGTATAGTTAGCATTTTTCCCACACTGATAAAAATGTACTATTTAGTTTTGGACCTATAACTTTTGCATTATGCCATAGAAATCATGACAGTGCATCACATTGAAACAAATGTACAGTAATAATACCAGATTCCTATATACTGTAGGTCTTACTTTGAGCTTTTTGGTTTATTTAAATGGTTTTTTTTTTTTTTTTTTTTTTTTTTTTTTTTTTTTTAATGCACATGTTTTTGATGCAGATGTCAGATTGGGTTTGATTTCATTAAACTTGTCCAGTCTAATTGATTCCCAGCAGCAGCAGAAAGAAATTTTATCACTCGGCCACTTTCATTGCTGGTACAATCACTGACAGATCAGAATCGTTTAATCATATATAACGTCTTACATTTGGAAAAATCTATAGTTTGAGGTGAAATGTTCTGTTTTTTATTTTATTTTTATTTTTAATAATACTGATTTGGGTATTGGTGTCACAACTGTATGCATTTCATTTAATATATTTGTGTCTCATTCTATTAAACTGAGCATGAATTTTCATATTTTCTTTTTTTTTTTTTTTTTTTTTGCCTTGTCAACTGAGTTTAGTTACCAAAACTGTACTTTCCAAAAGGCATGGCATGATGCTGTTTTCCACATTTGGAAAAAGCAGGTATTGTTTTAAGGGTAGCCCTCACATCAGTGTGTGTTCTGGCCATACTTCCTGCTGATGGCTGTTAATCTTAAACACTTGTAGTTAACATTGTAAACTTTCAATGCAACTTTGCAAACCAGATCAAAGATTCAGAGTAATCCAGGCAGTTTGGGGGCTCTTCCTTTAAATCTTAAAGTCACAACACGCCTTCACACAGTTCTAAATGTGGTAAAACAGCTTGAGACCATTTTACAATAGCTGTTATGGACATGTACTGTATAACATAGATAGCGGTTTATACTGGACATTTTGCATGGAAACTAACCCAAAGCTACTTCAACAACTGCAAAATATGCATTTGCTCACAAACAAACAAAAATGCTTCTCAATGCTGAATGCATGTTTGCTTTTGTTTCATTATACGATCCCAAGTTTTAGCTAGAATTCCTAGTAACTGGTAATATTGCAAGGACAAGTAAACTTATTGGATACTGTAAAATATAAAATTCCTGTTTATTTTCTTATTGATTGATTGATTTTTTTTATATATAAGATATACTTTTCGGGGATGCATTTTGAATGTGCCTTTTCTCTCAGATGTACTGAATTATTTTTTTCCCCTATTAATACAGTACTTGTGAAAAATCCACTTTGTTCATTTTGATTCAGTTTCCTAAATCATTTTATTCTTTCTCGCTCCTGTAATGCCCCACCTGTAAACTCTTCATCACTGCTACTCTATCTCTTCCTTGCTGGTCATGTCACTCTTGAACTTTGTCTCTGTCTGTCCAATTCCTTGTGCCTCCCCACATCTCCCTTCAGTCATTTTCAAAGAGGTTAATGCCTGCAACCCAGCCACCATCACTGGAACCTTGTCTCGCATTTCCCTGGATGACGAGGATGATCCCAAGCTTGCAGCCCATCAGGAAGGGGGAGTAGGGGTCAACTTTAGCTCTCTCCCTGGTAACATTCCACCTCCAAACCTCATTGTGCAGGTACAGGTAGCTCATCTTTTTAATCAAATATTTACTGAAAGAGTAGATATTAAAAATAATTGAATTTCTTAATTTGCCTGTCTAAAGTTAGACAAAAAAAATCACAACTTAATGCAATAATTTAAACACTGTTTGAACTTTAAGAAAACATTTACTTGTCTAAATTGGTGTCTTGTCCACACACAAAAAAAAATCAAATTATATATTGCTTTTATTTATTTTGGAAAAAAAAAAAAAAGTCTTCATCCACACAGAAACCCAAAACACTGGCCCAAAATGCTGTAGTCCCTTTGCCCAACTTGTAGATAGTGCTGTGGCGCTATCATGAAAATACAACAAAAAACAGGAAACAAGGTGTGGAGTCACTTTTTACTAGGACATGTTTTGAAAATTAAATGTTAAACGTTGTTTTATTTATCATTTTAATTAATTTACAAATTGAGCAGTCTTGAAGACGAAAATGAAAATGCAGTTTGGATTATTCATTTTAAATTTTATTTATGAGTCAAAACATGCAGCTTGACTTTGAAATGAAAAAGCATTTCTATTAATCCATTTTAAATTTATTTATGAGACTTTCCTGCTTCCATAGTGGAGCAGGCACATCGTCCAAAATAAAAAGCTTTGTTTTTGGTCCACAAAAAACACTGTTCTCATATGGATGCAAGGCTGAAACAATGAAACTTTTTTGGATTGTCCCTAAATGTTTTGTTTTTTTTTTTCCATCAAGGTTCCAACTTTAGGAGGCCTCAATGAGCTCAATGAGTCGCCCCTGAAGAAAGAGGTGAACTTGGACCAGCAGAGACAGTCGGGTCAGCAACGCAGTACCGCTCCAATCTACCTGTGTACTGAGAGCGGCCTGGGCTGGGCTCGACCACCCACTTCCTCTAACAACTCCGATGGCAGTGCAGGAAGTGGAGGCAGTGGTGGGGGAGGAGGAAGTGGTGGAGGTGGAGAGGGAGATTACATGGTCTTACCTCGTAGGACAGTCAGTCTTAAACCTCCTGTGCCCTCTTCACAAGGAGGAGGCCTTGGACTGGGAGGCGAGGACAAGCCTCTCAATATTGCAGTGGAGGACCCTCCTTTCCCCCCACCTCCCTCTCCTCTGACCCTCCACCCAGCAGAGAGCGAGGCCTATCCTGTGGACTTTGTGCCATCCAGCGTGGGTGACATGAACATCACTATGAACCTAAACCGCTCATATGGGACTATAAAAACCATGCCCCATGGACATGGACACTTGATGGCTCAGGGGAGTCATGTGCACTCGCACGGAATGCACATGCATTCTCATGGGCATTCACTCCATCTAAAGCCGGGCCAGAGGCCATCAGTAAGACAGATTCTGACGGGGGGAAGTACAGTAGAGAGAACCCGGACCTTGCCACGCAATCTGGGGAGCACCAACGCCAACACCAGCCTCTCTGCAGGATCCCTAGAGGTGGGTAAGAGGTTGTGAGAAAAGGGAAGGAATGGTCCAGATACTGTAACAGCTGAGCTTTTCACACCTTTCAGCTAAGTGGATGTTTTACAGTAAGGATACTGTGGTGTGCCTACTTAAGTGATGGTAAAGTGATAGATGGAAGCTGAAAGAAGCACTCTGGAAATTAGATCCAATCACTAAATAGCAGACTCAATCTATGCATAAGAAGCAAATATCTGCAAATGAGACAGTTTGCATCAAATGCTCATCAGTTATAATAATAATAATAATAGTAATAATAAATTACAACTACAGGCTGATATGAATATTGAAAAGTAAACATTCATCTAACTTTGAGATAGTTAGGATGTCACTCTGTTCATATAATAAAATGTCATACACTATATGGTATATCATGACAAATAATGTGTGAAAAAGGGATTTTTAAGACGTTGTGAGAGGACATTTTTAGCTATGTGTTTTCAAAATGTTAGCTTGATATAAGATGTTATCTTGTTAAACATACACTTATATCACAGGATAACAAGAGTGAAGTTTAAAATAAACTTTGCGTTGCAAAGATAGTTGGAAAACAATCTTAATTACCTCTCTGAAGTGAATGAGGAAGAGTGATTTACATGTGAGTTCATCTTGCAAGAAGTAGGGCTACTCACTACAGTTTCAAAGTTTTTAATAAACTTTTTAAATATTTTTTGTAACATAAAACACAAAATAAAAAAAAATGAACTTGCTCGTTTATCTCAAGATAAAAAAAAAAAAAAAAAATAGTTACCGTGATTTTGGAAAAAAAAAAACACATAAAAATTCAAGTACGGCTTGTCTTGGCTTCCATAAAAGTAAGATTTTTTCTTTCTATTTTTAACTGTCCTGAGCCTGGTTCTGCTGGAGGTTTCTTCCTGGTAAAAGGGAGTTTTTCCTTTCCACTTTTGCCTTTGTGCTTGCTCAGGATGGGCGACTGCAACAAAGTGAAGATTCAATGACTCTGCTGGCTTCTTAGATAATTTTACTAATTTGCTTTAATATATGCAGTGCCCCAAGACAACTTATGTTGTGATTTTGGCACTATACTGTATAAATAAACTGAATTGAATTGAATTAAGAATGTGTGTTGTGTTGAACCAACACTGTAATTGTTAGATTTTGAAACAACAGTTTTAAAGACGTCTATCATGTACAAGAGCCATACATCCAACACGACAATACCGCTCATGTGTTCCTAAGAACAAGTCTGGTGTAACAGCTGCTGTTATTTTCAGCTGAGTTGTATTTATTGCTGCTGACTGAACCAATGAGTGCTGAAATGAGTCATTCTCGTAATGACAGACTGCTTCTTATTAGTTTACCGTCTCCACGCAAGTGTGAAGCTGTCTGTGTGCAAAAACCCCTTTCTAACCGTTCAAGGTGGCACGGCAGATGGACTGAGACTGACAGGATCAGAGGCAATACCCTAGGTGAATGTCTTTCAGCCCACTGTAACATTGCAGACACACAACTATTGTTATGCATACGTAAAGTACAGCCACATGGTAACATGGACTCATAAACACAGACAGCTTGGATACACTCTCCAATGGTATCTTGCTGATTCAAAAGGCTGATTAAAGAGATGGAAACATCATTTTCACTGAGACCCGCAGATGCCTCATTTGGGGTTGAAAAAGAGTCATTAAAACTCATAAAGAATCACTGTCAGAAGAGGTACGAGTGCACTCATGGATACCAAATTGGGGGGGGGATAATCTTGAAAGAAACCTGCTGAATATAATTTACTTGTAACTTATTGCTCTAATTTCATCTGGTTTGAACATGCTTGATTTAAAGATTGATAGCAGAGTGTACCTCTTAAGATTGAATCCCAGCAGTGTTTGGCTCCACAGTTTAAATATAGTGACATATAATGGATGACTTACACAAATGTACTTTACAGTTTTACCTCACTGTTGATTTGTGTCACAAGCTTGGCAATTTGAACTCCAAGTGATCAATTAGGGCCTACGAAAACTTCAGAAACAATTATTATTTTCCAATGAAAAGCACAGTTAATCAGTTTTAAAGTGGCCTTTTGTCCACAAGTATTTAATTACTATTTTACATTGTGTAGATAGTACAATAGCATCAGTTTGAAGAAACATAGCTTATTTTTGATTAGACTGACTAGCTAATGACTTGTCAGAGAAGCATACAGAATAAAGTGGACCATTTCTGTTTTAAAGCAATTCTAATATTTACCGCGGTTTATGGTACAACTAAACTATATCTTTTCAAGTTTGCCAATTCTTTATAACATGGAAATTTATGAATTTGCAAATGTTTATTGATATTCACAACCATAAAAAGTGACTGCAGCACCTACCTGAAGAACTTCCAAATCATCCAGGGCCACTTCTGGCACCACTGCTTTAATTTGCTTTGATTTATTGCATCACATAATTATTTGGTGCAAAACGGATGGCAGTGTAGATTATTAAAGAATGTATGTTGCATGGATGCCCTGGAAGTGCTAAAACTTGCTGTTACCACTATCATTTGCACCTGGAAATTACCAGAGTATATTGTGTACTTACCTATGTAATGCACAATTGACAGTGGTGTAAATGTTCACAAATTAGAGGTTGCATGAACTGCTTTCAGACTTTTTAAATTGGAGTTGGTTTAAGTTTGCAGCAGCTCCATTTAGTTTTAGTAGCATTCTGACAAGACATTAAGTTGTCAGTCATGTCAAATGTAAACTGTATTTCTCTCAACTGAGGCTGGTCAAAGAGCTGTCTACAACAGGTAATCAAAAGGATACAATTCCTATAGTCTTTCCACATATACCCATTTCAAAAGTGTATTTCTTTAACATTTTGAAATTTTGAAATATAAACAGTGCATTTTTTCAAGAAACAGTTTGTGCATGTGAACAAATGAAAAACATCACTATGAAATCAAATCAAAAGGAACTGATTGTGCTTGTATTTTGTATGAGTGAGTCAGTCTGCTTCCTGTGTGTCTTGGCCAAAACATGCAGTATACCGCCATTGTATATGCATGTTGCATAAGTTTCATATTGCACAACTCAATCATAGAAGGGCTGTTTGTAAGGTAAGGATTTTGTTCATAGAATGGGGGTGGCGGGCAGAGGTAATTGCATTTGGTTTTCTAAACTGTAATAGCTAAATGCAGAATATGAGTAGGACACCTCAGGGAGAGACCTTCCTCTGAGTGTTTTTTTTTTATTTTTTTATTTTTTTTATCCCTGTCTGATATAGTATCAGATCAGCAACTCTACCCTTTCCAAGAAATGAATACAGCTTTTAACCAACTGTGGAGAGCTACTCCCCTCTGTGCAAAATGCAAATGTCCCAGACAGCGAGAGCCAGATAGAAAGTAAAGAAACTGAATGCAATCCAGCGCAATGTGAGGGCCAGATGAGTTGGAAATGTCTGCAGCTGTTAAATTGGCAGCTTGTGTGCCATTTGCTAAAGCTGTGGAGGTACTTAGAGTGAGAGCAGTAGGTTCCAAACAAGATCAAGGAATGAAAACCATCTCTTATTTGCTTTTTTGCAGCTTCCTCTTAAGCAAATGCTTCCAATACATCCTTGAAAAATAGCAAACGGGAGGATTTGCCAGAATTGGAGTAAATGTATTGAAATTACATGAGCCAAGAAACGGTTATCTCTATAATTCTGGGTTATTTCATGTTGCTAATCTCATTCCACTGAAATAATTTGCTTCTTGCTTTGACATTTATAATATCTGCACCATGTTGGGCAACTCGTACATTTAAGCCCTGCTCTTTTCACTGAACTATGGAACTGAAAGTTTCACCAAAAAAGATTGAGATCGCACCACTTCAATGGGGTCAAGGGGTAGTCATTGATGCTGTCTTCTCTCCCCCTGCCCCCTCCTCTTCCAGAGGAAAAGAGTACGGTACTCTGAGCTGGACTTCGAGGTAAGATGTCGGACCTCATCCCCTGTCATCAGCCTGTCTCTGCTTTCTTGTGCTTCTGCCAGGACATAGTAACAATTAGAGGAGTAAAAAGCACTGCTTAACCGCCCTCCTTTGTACATGTCTCCCCTGCACTTAAGAGAAACAAATTGTTACAGAGCTGTCCTATGCTGTTTCTCCAAACATGGCTTCAAAACTTTCTTGTATAAAGAAAGAATGTGTATAAAAAGTCAAATGAAATCTAAGTTCAACTGACATACACAATCCAATCAGAAGAGTGTCACATATTAGGGTGGGGGTCTTGGTTGAAGAAACAGCAGAGTGCTTCTTGTGTCGAGTTGAATTCTAGTGCATTCTGGGTCAAAACATACAGTATGTGCCCTCAGTTGATTTTGCAGGTAGGAAAATGATGGTAGGACAATATGCGGTAGAGTGTTTGTGTCAGAATGACCCGGCTGTCTTGTGAATCTCCAGTCTCTACCAAACACCCCTCACCTTAAAATATAACTCTTACTGCTCTTTTTGTTTAAAGTAATGAATTCATTTTTCTTTACTTCTATGAAGACTGGACATTCACGTTCCATCATGGAGAAAAGTTCTAAATACAGAGGGCATGAGTGATGGCAGGCCACTAGCAAGGGTAATTATAGATTATTTTAACAGTACGGCAAAGGTTCTGGTGAGTCGTCTGTGGCTACAATTTTTAAAGTGGAAGAACCTTTCTAAAAGCTCAAAGAAACATTTGGAACTGAAATATTTACACTTCAAATTAGGTTACTGGTACTTGCAAATAATACATTTTAAAAACAATGTAACTACTGCAACATTTAAAATCAACTGTCCTTTGACTGCATTACAGCAGAAGGAATTTGGTCCAACTTTTAGGACATCAGTGTTTGCATCCTTACTAAGGGTTCTTTTGGCAATCTCCTTTTGGATGTTTAGTTTATATAATTAAAAAAAGACACTCAACGAGGAGGTAGTAGTGACCTTTTTTTTTTTTTTTTTTTTTTTTTTAAGAAGCAACATGAGTGCCCCTTCTGAAGTAATTGAAGCTGGTGCTAAGCTCTAGTAGTCATGATTAAATGGGAGAGTAGGAGTGCTGGCATCTTGCCCTGTGCTCCTTTTTAAACTCAAAAACTGCTTTGACTACCGGTATTAGCCAATACCTAGCAGCTAAAGCTCTGCCCATTAGCGCACACTGATAAATGCACTGAGAGGAAACTGCAGGGAAGTATCTACTTTTGATACAAAAATGTATACATACTATTCTTACAAACTGTGATTTGAAGTTTTTTTTTTAGTAAAAAAGGATTCTGGTGGATTTTCTTTTAATATATAGTTGGCTAGTTAAGTTGCTGCCTGTTTATAGATTTTCATAGAGTTTGACAAATCATGGAATTATCAAATCCCTTTTTTTTAGTAGGAGCCAATCTGTGTGGCATGTACGCCATCTGTAATGGCATTTTTGTCAGTAACTGTAACCAAGTTTCCATTTAAAGGACTCTTCTGCACCAAGCCAACTGCCAAATTCTAAAATACTGAGAAAGTGGATGAGCATGAATCAGCAACTGATTGATCGATCTGTCCGCTTCCCTTTTTAACTCCCTCTTCATGGCTGGCATTGCTGCAGTCCCTCAGCCTTTCACTCATTCTCATGTCCGCCCCGTACATTAACCCTTGTCATACAACCTCCATTCTATTATTTTTTCTTTTGTTTTGTTAGTTTCTATTCATTTTTGCTGTCCCTTCCTTTTTTTTTTTTTGTTCCTTTTTCAGAAAGTGATGCACACTCGCAAAAGACATTCTGAGTTGTACCATGAGCTCAACCACTCGTCCAAGTTCCACACCATAGACAGGTATAACAGGGACCCCGCCATGTCCACATTTAAGGTAAGATCATTGTCCAGAGGCAGGATGGAAAAACTTCACACACGCCTCCTCTGCCCCCTCGCACTTTGTCACAATCCACAAACCCCACTGCTCCCATGCACAAAAGTGATAGTGAAGAGTAAAATAAAGACGAATGGAAACCAATATCAGTGCTGTTGTGACACCGCAGTTTTCAAACTATGATATTCTGAGCCAATCTTTCAGTCATTTACAAATATGTTCATTAGAATTCAGTTGTATTCATCATGTTTCTTTTTTCCCCACCACCACTTAAAACCACCGCCTAAGAAACCTGCAAACATTTTAAAGGTCCACTGACATGATGTTTGAACTTTGCATAAAATGGCACAACATATATATATGTTGTATCATTCAACTATTTTCTTTTTTACAAGCAAATGATAAATATATGAAAATTTGATTTAAAAGTGATTTTAAACTTGGCGCCGTGTGTCGTCACT
>JARVGS010000736.1:12388269-12400999 GCA_031762315.1 Hypsolebias antenori
ATAGATGCAAACTTATATGAATGTATTAGCTCAAGGAACTTTGGTCTGTTTACCCACTGGTGTCAACCTTGAATAGCTCTTTTTAATGGGATTTCTGCAAGACTAGCTCCTACTGTCTGCCTGAGCCTTCAGGTAGCATGGCCTTGACTGTATTCTGTATTATTAAAATACTGAAGGTGTCTAATATAGAACCCGAGGGCAGCAGTATAGAGAAGGTATATATCTACTCTGTTTTATCCATATATTTTTTTTTTAAACACTCCAGTATTTGCCATTAATCACTGGTGACGTGTCTTTTTTTTATTTTTTCAAGGCACTTTACCTGAACAAGAAAAGCCCATAAAGAAACTGTCCAGAGGACCTGACTTAACTTTCAAAGAGCCCATAAAGTATTCACTTTGTGATTGTTATTTATATTTTTCCCTAACCTATGGAAAACCTTAGCTGTTTTTTTTAGGTAATGTATCAACTGTGTAAACCAGTATTTAACTAAAAAAATAAAAAAATAAAAATCTAGCAATGTTTCTGCTTTCAGTATAACCGCTGATAAAGAAAAAAATAAAATAAAATAAATTCTGTTAACCACACCAGCATTAAATTCAATTATTTTGAATGTCACATTTAACGAAAAATGTCCAACTCCTGTTCAGACTGTGTATTTCATGCATTCACCATGCATCATCTGTTTCTACTTAATTAAAGGGGATTTAGACCGTATAATATGTTCTACAAAGTATTTACCGACTGTGATTTTGAATGATAAACTGTCCCATGTAATCACTCTTACTGTCCAGTCAATGGGGAAAAAAAAAAAAAAAAAAGTTTGTTTTTGGTATCATCAAGGGTTGATTGATATAATATTGATATGAATTTATAGTTTTATTTGCAGGGTGTCTGGGCTGTTCCTTGGAGATAGGGTGAGAAGCTTGGTCAGCCGGGAGGGACTCAGAGCAGAGCCACTGCTTCTCCACTTCAAGAGGAGCCAGTTGAGGTGGCTTGGACATCTGGTTAGGATGCCTCCTGGACACATCCCTGGTGAGGTGTTTCAGACACATCCACTGGGAGGAGACCCATCAGAAGACTCAGGACATGCTGGAGGGACTATTTTTCTCGGCAGGCATGAGAACGCCTTGGGATTACCCCAAAGGACCTGGCCCAAGTGGCTGGGAGAGAGGGAAGGCTGGGCCTCCCTACTTAGGCTGCCACCCCCATGACTCACCCATGGATAAGCAGAAGAAAATGGCTGGATGGATGGAAAGCTTGTCTGGTTCAGGGAGTTAGAACAGGTCAGGGTTTCACACAGATGAGAGCACTGATAGTAGTGTAATCTCTTCTTGCATTTAACATTTTGTGAATGCTGGACTGCTCTCCAAAACTTTGCAATTAAATCTGATGAACTACACCTTGGTCTTTTTGGAAATCTTCTTTTATCCATGACATTCTTCTGCATCATACCAAAGAAACCATTTATACACTTCACTGCGAGATAAATCACTGTACACCTGATGTAACAGTTGGGCTCCCAGCGTGTCTCTAGAGTTAGCTAACTGCTACTGCTCCTCCTGAGAATCATATTAGTTCATCCGACAGACTACTTGTAGCCACAGTTTGCTTGAAACAGCCCCATGTCAGGAAAATGAAAGACATAAAAAAGGCTAATAATACAAGAAAACATGATGAATTTATCAGTGATATGAAGGAGCTGAAGTTTGGAAGATCATTTTTGAAATAACATATTTTTTTTTCTTTCAGTTTGATATGGCACAGTAGCTTTTTACTCATGTCACAGTCTAGAAGGTGATGTGTGCCATGGTCAGCAGTTTGCCAAAAGACCAACACAGAGTGTTGGAGAAAATCTCTCTCACTAATGTTGTTTACCAAAAAGAACAACACTCAACGGCAGGGGAATATTTTTAACCTAACCCTAACCCTAACCCTATACAAGCAAGGTCTGATTTCAGGAAGTTTCTTTGTTGAAAATAAATAAATAAATAAATAAATAAATAAATAAATAAATAAATAAATAAATAAATAAATAAAACTGTATTTCTCTCTTATGATTGTCTATTGTTGACTGTCCAAAGAAAATCTACTGTTGCTGTTGTCATCATTCTTTGTTTGTAGCTAGGTCTCTCTTGTAAACGAGTCCTCGAGGCTCAACCTGCCTAGGTTGAATGAATAAAGAATAAATAAAAAATGCTTAATGTCTATGTCTGATTCAACATTTTCTAAGCTGGCTTTATTTTAGTTACCATGACAACACACTTTTTTATTCTATGTAAGTCTCCTTTGACTCTGATGGTGTTTACTGGTTAGTTTAGTGGATATTCAGGCTTAGAGCAGATGGAAGAAATGCTGAATGTTGCACAAACATACCATGCCTCCCCAGTGGCATATTACATCTTAAGTTTTTCCCTCAGGTCAGAAAGCTGCAAACATCCCTGAATGTGTAGAGAAGTGCTGGCTGTAAACCCTTTAAATATCAGTAGATCTTAAGTGTTTTTTAAAAAAATATATTCACAAAAACTTCTACACATCTGGTCTTTTTTTCTTTCTTTATTATTATTATTTTTATTTTATTTTATTTTTTTGTGTGTATTTGTTTTATTTAAAAAAAAAATCTAACATGTATATTTTTCTCTCTTTCTCTTCAGGAACTTATTCTATCCTCTCTCCCACCATTTTTATGGTATGTGCCAGTGTGTTTGGTGGTTAGAGGGCTCCTGTTTTTTGCACACAGCGTAAGGGGGAATCTTGCAAATGGATGTATCATGTGGAGAAATGCCCAGGCAGTTGGACAAGCAGAGAGCCCAGTGGTCCATAGCAGAACAGCCAGGCACATGGAGAATGAGGGAAACCGTCTTTGGCCAAACAAGTTTGGAAGCTCTGCAGAACAAACTGGATTCAGGAAAAAAAAAAGAAAGAAAAAAGAAGGAAATTGAAAGGAAGAAATAGAGATAATCACGCCACAGGAAACATTAAAAAAAGAGAGAGAAAAGCTATTTATTAGAATTAATGGATACTTGTTCTACAATTATATTTCAAACTAGGCTTTTGTGTATGTATAAGATAAATACAAATATGTGATAACTACCAGGTTCATCACACTATTTTTTACAGCATAAAAAAAAGAAAAAAAAAATGACCATCACTCTCTTACCAGCACAATTACAGCATTTGTTTGTGACCATCACCTCCAGAATTTTATAATCTCGACCAAAAACATTGCATCTAATTGTTCTTGGGTGCTTTGGTTCTACAGCGGGCATTTCTCATTTACCTACCTATGTTAGACATATGCATAATGCTTGTGTAGTGGCCATGATAAAGAAGAAAAGCTGGTTTATGCTCTAACAATTTTGATCAATCATCAGACCGATTACAGCAGACTTGACCTTTTCACACAGAAGGCGCAACAGCAGTGAGCTTCAAATCAAATATATGTTTTGACATTAAATTGGGCAAATCATTTTTCCCTCCCTTGAACCACTAAATATTATTAGAATCTTGTCAGAATCCTAATTTTATTTTACAGCTGCATGACATTATAAAACATACAAATACACTATAATTAAATGCTATAATTTTGTCAGTTACAGCAAACTTCCATGTTTATTTATCATTATGCTCAGAAATGACTCTCCTGTGGGCATCTAAAGGAGTGGGGAGATCCTTCTGATTGTCAAATGTATAAAAAAATGTACAATATTATTTTGTGTTGATTTGTAGTCTATATTTGGGATTTATTATAATCATTTACATCCCTTAATCAATTTTATGTTAGAGTTTTCTGGCTTTAAATTTGCATTTGCAAACAGGCTAATGTTTTACAGTGATTAATTTTTCAAACTTCTGACCACAAAAATAGCAGCAGTTGACACTCGTGACCAGAGCTACTGCTGGATAAAATAAACGTCACCAGCAGGTCAATGTATTACAAATATTTAGAACAAATGTAGAGCTTTAACACCCATTATGATGATATTTTACCACTTATGACAACGTGTCTGTCTGTCTATTGTAACAATTATGGTAAAATTGGGCAGTTTGCAATTATTTGTGAATTAAGATAGGTTACGGGGCAGCACAGTGACACAAATGGTTCAAATCCCGGTCCGGTCTCCAAAACGTGTTGTCTTTCCCAGGTGTTTGTGTTTATCCGCTTGTTAATGTTCCTTTTTAAGTCTGTGTCACTGTGTTCCCCATCGTCTGGGCATTATCCTGGCAAGCCTCATGTTTTGACTTACCTCCGTGCCCCAGCCTTCATGTAAGTGTGCTGTCCCGTCAGCTTTTGTTCTGTTTTGTTATTAATAAATTAAATAATATTTCATTCCATGAGCCTTTATAGTCTGCCTTCACTTTAGGGTCAACCACCACCAGATCATGACTGAATGCCCAGACCAAAAATGAACTCAGCAGGCCGCCTGTTCAAGGTTGCACTTGCTTTGGAGCATGACCAGCGGCACCGCAGAGCGACGCAGAGCTTTGTAGACTGTGACCACCTCCAGTGACCCATTGACTTGGTACAAGGTCACAAAGGATTTTTGGACCAGTTCCTGTGGCTGTCTGGACTAGTTGACTCCCCTAGGATGCTGGGGCTTCTTGAGGAGGTGCTGGAGGACCAATGTGCTCTAATCGCCTATATTTGATCGCACACCTTTCTGGATTTCGCCAACCCAATCCATCAACTGAGGAGGTGGTTCCACAATTGGAGTTTCTCCCTGTTTAATTTGGTTTCCGTCATGAAAGGGGCCAACATTGGATCCGAACCTGGTCCACTGACCATCCTCCTATGCTGCCAACATTTCCTTCTGTGCCACCAGCATTTTATCCTGTGCCAGTGTTTCTTCCATTATCGCCAGCATTTTCTGAGCTGCCAATGAAGCGGCTGAGTCCGACTCTGCCGACAAAACAGCAGAGCATTGATGACAGCCCACCTCAATGTCTCTAGGTAGGTGTCAGCAGCAATGAAACACCTGCTTCCTGTGTTTGGATAAGGGTCCAGAATGATGCCTCTCACTTTTCTTCTGAGAGGGTCCTGAAGGACACCTCTCACTCCTTCTCTGAGAGGGTCTTGGAAGATGCCACTCACTCTTCCTATTAATGTCCAATGGGCCCTGAGTCTCCTGGGGTTCCAGAGTCTCCCGCAGTTCCTGAGTGTCCTGCAGTTCATGAGTCTCCTACAGATTCAACGCCTTCTGTGTGTTGCATGACTTATGTGGGTTCTATGACTCCTGCAGTCCCTGAAGCAGCCACAACCTCCCTGATCTCTACATCAGCTGCAGCCTCCCTAGTCTCTATGTCAGCTGCAGTCTCCCAGGTCTTTAGGCTAACTGCAACCTCCCTGGTCTTTATGTCAGCTGCAGCCTCTCTTGTCTCCACAACATCGGCAATCTCGTTGGTCTCTGTACCAGTGGTTTCTTCACTTTCCTTCAGCCTAAGTATAGATCTGTTGGTTCCATCTCCTGCTGTAGACATCCTGGTATTTTTCCATGCTGCAATTCCCCTGCTCTCTTTGCCTGCTGCAGATCCCCTGGTCACTTCACCTGCTAGAGATTTCCTGGTCTTCTTGCCTGCTGCAGATCTCCCAGTCTCCTCGTCTCCTGCAGAGCTGCTTGTCCCTTAGCCTGCTGCAGATCTTATGGATCCATTACCAGCCACAGTTCCTTTTTCTGACTCTCTGACTTGATGCCCCAAGACTCTGAGACGTCCTCAGGAGTGGGGTGGTGCGGGTACAGGGAGGATTTGTGTTCCTAGTGCATTTCTCCCTCTTGTGGTCTGCCCTGCTCTCCTCAGTTGTCTGTTCCAGGTGTTTGTGTTTATCCTCTTGTTAAATCCCTATTTAACTCTGTGTCTCTGAGTTTCTTGTTGTCTCAGCATTTTTCCTGTCAAGCCTCATGGTCCATGTTCCCTCTGTGTCTTAGCATTCATGTACGTTTGCTGCCCCATCATTTTTTGTTTATCGTAGTTTTGTTCACTAATACATTTATATTTCATTCACCTAGTCCCTATGTTCTGTCTGCACTTTGGTTTCAACCACCACCAGATCAAAAAAAACTTCAGAAAATTATGAATTTGTTTTTAAAAAGTAGCATAGTATGTGTTTATTCAAGGAATAGGTTGTCATTCATTTTACATGCACATAAAATCATAATAATAAAAAAGTGGAACACTGAGCTATTTAGGTTAAAAAAAAAAAAAGAAAAAAAAAGAAATGGCAACAAACAGAGAATAGGACTTCAAAATGTAACCACGTGTTTCACTTGAGTAAATGTCCACAATTCCCTCCTCATCTGTCCAGTTTCTTTTATTCAGACTTCTCTATGATGTTATGGAATCACTGAGACAGGGAAGCCATTGCTACTGCTGTCACTGAGCCCATTTTGTTGTGGCAGAAATTTCAAACTAATTCTAAAAACATGACCTGGGGTCTGAAGGGCCTGAAATGGATTATGGAAAGCGAGTAATGTGATTCCCAAGCAGTTCCCCTGAAATTAAAGACTGTCTGGGTGTTATTAATACGCACGAGACAGAATCAATTTGCCCCATTTATTGCTCAGTGTTCTCACAATTGCAATGTCTTATCTGCTTCCTCATTCGAACCAACGCTCTTCTCCTATATATTCAGCTTTTAGAAATTTCATTGTAGTATATATTGGGGTATAAAAAAGAAATATAAAGACTGAAGAGGAATTAATAAAATGTAATGTTATTGCATATCTGAATTTAGTGAATATAATTCTCCCATGCTCTCCTCAATTACCTCCTTTTTCTCATGCAAGAATAGGCAGAATAATTCCCAAAAAGCCCAGCTCCAACATTGCAGAGTGGTATAAAAGCAGTTCTCTTGTCATTCCACTTTATGTTATTTGTGTTTGCTTCCATACACTGTGTGAGAACATGACTGACTCCTCTAAAAGGAAGTGAAGTGTGACACTAGCAAGTAAGAAAAAAAGATATAAACTGAAGAAGAAAAAAATAATAAATGAGAATAAATGTGATTATAAAAAGCCAAATGAGAAGAGAAAAAGACCAGGGAAGGTGAAACCACTTTAAATCAAGCACTTTTTAATCAGCACTCTCACAATGGAGGACATAAAGATAACAAGGCGGAGAGAGGATCCTGTTGGCTCTCCAGGCATCTGAAGTCCCAGATTTATGGTGAGCTGGAGAGAGTCCTCTCACCCAGTCTGCTGACAATAGAGAACACAGTGGAAAAGCCATCTCCACCAAAATTATACATTTATTTGGCTTTTTCTTTTTCTCTCCATCTGATTCTCAGGGATGCAGCTTTCTGTCTGTTTCTGAGCAAAATTACAAATAAAATATATCAATAGAAAGTCATAACAGTTATGGTGAATTTTACATTATTGGTATTTAAATACATTCATTTGTATTAAATATCTTTAGTAAAGATATATTAGTATTATTGCTATTTATTTATTAATATTTAATAATTTATTATTTATTATTAATACTTTTTCAATTTTTTCAATTTTTTTTTTTTTAATTTAAAGTCACAGTATCATTCATTTGGGAGCACTTTTGCAGATACTAAATCGGCAAAAGCAATACCAGAAGAAAAATAGAAAATGTTAAACAAACAAACAAAAAAAAAAAGAAAAACAAACTAAATAAACAAACTATTATCAAATCAGCCATGTTTTTTTTTTTTTTCTTCATTTGTGTTTATTTTTATGAAATGTATTTAAACTGACTCAACATAAAGATTTAATTTTGAAATAATAATAATAAAAAAATAACAAGATATCAAATATATTAGATTCTGCCAATCATCTTCATGAAAAATGTGATCAATTACAAGAATTTGATTTTCTTCTTCATTCATAACCATGGCTCAAAAATACAGACGTCTATAAGATTAAATACAAAAAAAATAAAAAAATGGAAGTCAATTTTCAAACTGTTCCAAGCATATATTTTACAATATATTTAAGACATATTTCAAAACATGTGGCTTCCCTGTGTAAAAATGTGTTTACAAAAGCTAGCAAAATACAAAGATTGATCATATTTTAATGAAAATGTACCCCCCAAAAAATATTTTTTAAATTTATTTTTTTCATTTATTTTGTTGCAATGTTCACAGGATCAATAATTTAATTGTTTTAAACTGTGAAAAAGTATAATACAACAATAATAATAAAATAATAAAATTATTAAAAAAAAAAACTGTATGTCCTTTATTATTACTTTTTCTTCCTTTTTTAACATTATTTTTTTAGCAAGCGTGTTTTCCTTAACCTGTTCAATAATGGAACATGCAGCCTTTGAGAAAGGCATGCAGACATATTGTTAGGTGGGAAAGGGGTTTATGTCTCTTGGTGGGGTAATGATGGTTAGGAGTCCAGTTTGTGATGACAATCTGTCCTCCATGGTGACACTGCTATGCTCTGGATTTAGTATCCTGTGGTGACAGAGCTTGAAGGGAGAGCACTATTCTTACATTCGGTATACTTCTATTTTGAGTATGTGATTGACAGTGGTTTGTGTTTCTTGACATTTTTTGCCACTCACAAAGCAAGTGTGTGTGTGTGGGTGTGGGAGGGGTGAGTATGTATTTGTGGTTTTCTAACTTCTTCTTCTTCTTCCACCATTAACTTTTCCATTTTTTACTACTTTTCCCTCCACATGTCAATATATGCAGAGTGATTCTCAAGGAGTCTAAGAAAATAGCACACTTTTCTGCTAATACGTTTATTTCATTTAAAACAATGGACACAAATAAAGGAAGTGCTTGGCAATAATTTTGCATTTATTTTGGTAAATCTGACTCCATGTGTCAATGCATTAAAGGGGGAAAACACTGCAAATATGTTGATGCATGTTGATGCAAACATTCCTGATGCATCCTTACATTTTTTTTCCATGGCATGGTGACTACACAGCTGCAGAAAGAAAAGCTTTGCAGAGAGTGGTGGAGACTGCACAGATGACCATCACAGACATCTACACCTGTAGATGCAGAAAGATGGCCACCTGCATCATGAAGGACCACACTCATCCAGCACATTCACTCTTTGTCCCGCTCCCCTCAGACAGGAGGTTGAGGAGCATTAAGTGTAAAGCCACTAGACTGAGGAACAGCTTCTACCCTGACACTCTTAGACTCATTCAACCCTAATATGGCTTTTCACTGTGAAAAACAAATACAATTTTATAATGCCACTTGATTGCTGATATTTGCTGCTGACTATCTATATTGCTGATCTCATGCTGATGATTTATTTCATGCTGCTGTGTTAATTCGTACTCTTCTGCTCACACAGACTTGTGTTTGTGCTACTGTTGTTTGGTGTATTGTTTTTCCATTTGTCTTTGGTGTATTCCTAGTTTTAGCATATTTCTTAGTTCATGTGTTAGATCTTACTACTGTTTTTCTTTGCCACTTATACTTTTGTTGGATGTAACTGGGACCCTGTGTACAAAATGTTGGTCCACCACATGTGCCACATGTGGTGCGAATGACAAATAGAGAACCTTGACTTGACCAAAAATCTACATTCCGACGACACAGATGTTTATTGTTGAGCTAGAACAGTGCTAAGGTTTTTCAGCTCTTACAGTCTGTATTTGACATCATCCAGTCAGATTTGTTCCATCTCAAGCTGGTGCTAAATGCTGATAATACCAAAAGGATGTTGTTTTCAAACTGGAAGTTTGTATGAGCAGTCCTTCCTTCTTTTTTTTTTTTTTTTATCTTCGAACGGTGTCCCGGTGGCATCATTAACTTCACACAGACTCTCACACTGGCACATTTCATCTTTAACTCACTTCTTGGTCTGTTGCCTTCATATATCTTCTCCTACATGTCACTCTGTCAGTGAAACTACAGCATGCGCTCTCAGGACATAAATACCTGCAATGTCCCATCATTGCACACCGAACTTGGCAAAACAACCTACTCTAACTGTACTGCTGTATCCTGGAACATCTTGCAAAATAATCTGAAGCTGTCAACTTTGACCCCTCTAAGGGATTTTAAACAACTGTTAAGATCCTTGCAAAACACAACACAGACAAGACTAAAGAAATTACATTGGACTTCAGGAAGAACCCTCCCTCATTACAGCCTCTCATTATTAAAGGGATTGAGGATGAAAAGGCTGACAGCCATAGGTTATTGGGACTGTGGGTTACATCGGGTCTGAGCTGATCTGTCAACACCCCAGCCACAGTTAAAAAAAAAAAAAAAAAAGAAAAAAAAAAAAAAATAACCCTCACGAAAGGCTTTACTTCATTAGGCTGCTCAGGAAAGCGGGTCTGAACTGGCACCTTCTCACCCAGGCCTATAGAGGACTGATAGAGAGTATCCTAACCACAGGCATCACTATCTGGTTTGGAAACACTGCACAAGCAGACAGGAAGTCACTGCAGAGTCATAAAGACTGCAGAGTGGATCCCAGGAACAAAACTTCCTTCCATGGACTCAATGTATGTACAGCACTGTCGAAAAAGAGCAGCAGGAATCATCAAGGACTCACTTCATCCAGCTCACTCTCTTATCAGACACAAAAAAAATGTCTGTATAACTTGAAACGTAGTAGAATGGATAGTATCATAACCCATACGGAAAGTTTTTTTTTTTTTAATTCTTTTTTTTTTCCTTGCCACAGTCAGACTGATGGAAAAACAAAACTACTGATCAAGTGCAATAATAACCCTACACTACCTAACTTCACTTGTCATGTCATGGTTTACTTTATGTACAGTGTAGATAGAAACCACTATGTTCTTTTTTTTTCTTTTTTTTCTTTCTTTTGTCGTTTCAGTGTTTCTTGACCGTGACTGTATGAGCTCTGCACAATAATTACAATGTGCCTGGACCGTTGGTCTGTGCAAACATGACAAATAAAGAAGATTGAACTTTGAATGTTCAACCCTATGTAATGGAACACTATTTTCAGTTGTATTAAATGTTGATTTGATATCCAATAGGACAAGTATACCACAAGTCCACTGTCTGTCCACAAAAATAAAATAAAACAAATTAATAAAATTAATTGCATGTAACCATCACTAGTGCCATTTATATGCTATGCCATGCTCAAAATCAGATTATTTATGTGCCAATGCTTAACTAATTGTTCCTCAGCTATTAAAATACTGTAATAATAATAATAATAATAATAATAATAATAATAATAATAATAATAATAATAATAATAAAATAACAAATAAAAAAAAGGATCAAATTCTCTGTTTAAAATTGGCTGGAGCTCCGGGATAAAGATCAGGTTTATTAAGTAAAGGTTTAATTACAGCCACATTAATGGCCTGTGGTACATATTCATTCACTAAAGCCAGACTGATCAAACACAAAATAAAGATGTTAATTACTTTGTAAAATAAAACATCATTGAGCAGTTTGATTGGGATCTTGCAGGCAACTTCATGATTCTAATGAATTTATAATTTTTGACATATCAGAGGGCTCAAATAGACAAAAGCCGGTTTAACGAAGATTCCTATTCCACTTCCAAAGCTACTTCATCATGATGAATTAGATACAAGGCAGTTATGGATTATGTCTCTTAATAAGCTATTTTATTCATAGTATTTTTTTTTTTTTGAAGTTGTCACTACTGAGAGTAGTAGGGATGTTCAATGTAATATATATTCCTTCATTTATCTGTTCATCTAGACACAAAAAAAGTAGATATCGACAAGACAGATTTGATATATTGAAATAATTATTAACCACCCCCGTCAGTAAATAAAAAATAAATGAAATGAAATAATCCTAACTTCGATAGATTTGTCTGCTTGGCCAAATATGATGCTTCTCCTTTGTTACAAATCTCATCTGAAATGTCAGACTGTCACCTGCCCCCACGGCCGCTCTCTCTCTCTTTCTTTTTTTTTTTTAATGTGTTTTTCATGCTGTACATGTGCCTGGGCATGCTTGCATGTGTGAATATATACACGTCTGTGTCCTGTCTCCAAGGTAACACAGCAGAAGAGAGAAATTGTACCCCTCCCACTACCATATACACATAAATGTCTCTGTTCTTTTTATCTTTGCTTGTGTTAATATTTCAAATAATAATCAAAACTGGTCTTATTTATTATAAAACTATTAGAGACCTCTTTTTTTCTGTGTGTCCTTCAATCCAAGCTCATAAGTAAAAACATTGCTAAGTCTCTTCATTTAGTTCAGTGATGCTGGAAATTAAATGTTTTATGGAATATGTTTCCAAGTCTCATTTGTTTTCTTCCCCAGATAAATGATGGTTCTGGCAAAACACAGTTCTTCATAAATGTTATTTATTAAGTTTACTTTTTTTTATTATTATTACTTGAAGCAATTGTGTTTTCTGTTTTGTAAATTGTTGTGTTATTTACTGCTTTATCACAAAATCTTCAGAAGTTCATACAGACTTTTTGACTCCAGTAAACTCATCTAGGTACTGAAACACACACAGACAACCCCACCCCCATATATATAATATTGAATGGAAAATATGCATGCAATATCAAAGATCAACTAAGTAACCATTCAAAACCTTAAAAAAAATCTCAGAACCAAGCACACTTCCTGGATAAGTTCAATGAAGAGTGTGTATCATTCAGATGCCATCATTAAAATGAGTCCAACACTCTATGATTTCATGTTTTGTGTTTTAATCATAAAATTTGCAAAAGGTTACATTCGTAGCTTTCAAAAATCCAGCAGCAGTGCAAGCAAATGCGTTTCAAAAAATGCAGT
>JARVGS010000736.1:12607769-12624820 GCA_031762315.1 Hypsolebias antenori
ACCACCTGTATATATATATATATATATATATATTTATTTTTTTTTTTTTTTTTTTAATTCTGGTGTGTTTTTATCTTATTGTTTGTATGAATGAGAGCTACAGATTGCCATATAATTTCCTTTGGGATCAATAAAGTATCTATCTAGTTTTTTTATTTATTTATAAAGCAGTCAGCATATTGGGCATCACCTCTATCAATTAAATTCATTATTGATACACTCTTTGTCTCAGAAACTTGAGTCTTTCTGTGACTGACAGTGATCACTCAAAGGAAGAGGACCATTAGTTTCCAAGTTTCGTGTACGCAATGACATCATGATAGGACAACATTCACCTGACCGCTCTTATCTGTTGCCTTTTTTGTGTTTTTTTATTTTGATAAATTTCTTCAACTTCCCACTCATATTTTTCCACGGTGGAGAGTTGACCATAGGTGTGTGTTAAATTGTGTGTCCATGCTGGAGTGGAGGGTTTGTTGTGTAACAAAGCAGTCTTTTTGAAGCAGCGCATTAGGCTAGCTCTCCACATTTTTTGTTTGAATCATCTCCGAGGAGAGGTTTCCTATTGATTCAGAACCAACAAGACTACAAGTTGCTTACAGGAGAGCTTGTTGATTTTTTTCCTCTTTGAGCTCAGACAGAATGATAATCAGTTTGTATGGATTCACAGTAACAAGCACAGTTTTGTATTCTTACTTATAAATGAAATGACTCAGCAAAGCACCAGACCTGCTGCAAACTAGGCTCAATAAGTTAACATTGGCAAAACTGGGTCATTTCCCTTTGCATCTTTTATGAGCATTAAACAAGAAGATGAAACTGAAGAGGCCGACAATAGAGCCTTGCAGAATGCTCCATAAAACGTGACAGATTTAGTCCGCTCGCGAATAAAAAATGCAAAGCAGGGCCAGGGATCGTGTGGAGAGTTACATGTCTGAGAAGACAGTGGCCCTGGAGTCTTATTTTATCACCGCACTTCAAACCTGCTGCTCTAATTACACTTTCAGATGACAGTGTGTACTTTTACCAGACGTGGCATGCGAGCTTGACACCGTCACAACCTTTTAAAACAAGCCTGACCTCTTGTTCATATTTTCCTCTGAGCGCTGCGCATGAAACACAGCCTGAACATGCTGAATTCAATAAAAAGCCTTTAATGAGATTTACAGTGAATTGGCCATGATGATAATTGCAGCACTCTCTCATCTCCAAGTGAAACACAACTGTGTGAGGACTATTCTTCATAACTGTCCTTCTAGCTTTGTGCATGCAGGGATATCCTTGGACAGGATAGTTGGGCTGCAGTGAGCTATCAGATCACTTTTGTGGCTTGTTAATAATTAAGTATTTGTTAATTGGGCCTCGGGCTGCCACCAGACCAACCCTTGATGTACTGTCAGTGTATACATCTGTTTCGATTCATGCAGGATGACATTAGCTTTTTATTTTGCTCATCCCCTATAAAATCGACACGTAAAATTAGCCTCCTCATGGATGCACTTGTAATACATACATGCCTGCGTTTGTGATTGTTCTTTCTGTTCCTGAGCAGCGGCTCCTGCATAATGAAGGACAAACCGTCAAGGAAGGATGATTAGCATTCTAGCGAATTCTGCAGCAGACCTCCTGTCTTCCCGCCCTCTCTCCCTCTTTGTCTTTTTTTATTTTTTGTTTTTTCTCCCCACAAGCTTGGAAGCTGCAGCAAGCATCAGCGGGCAAGCAAGCTGCAACAGAGTGTTGCAGTGTGGCATCACCATGGCAACGGCTATGGTTCCTGACAGTCGTAACGTAGAGAGCAGCACTGTTGATTCATGAGACAAAAATAACATGTTGGTGCACCCACCTCATTATGTTCATATTAGCTGAGATGACTTTAAGTTTTGATGTGGATTACATGCGCTGGGCTGATGGATGATTGGTGACCAGTAGGAAATGTGCAAGCACACACACATGGTAATGTTGATTATGATTTTATCCAAACTCAGAGATTTTCCTCGGTTTTGCTGCCTCTGCTGCCCCCACCTGTGTGCAGTCAGGCTTGAAGAAAGAAACGGAGAGACGAGAAGGTGTCTAAACAATCACCTGCTTGCTGGAGTGTCTCAACAAAAGGTGACACTGTTTTCATGTGACGTGGAAACGTTCATGTCTGCAGCAGTGACTGTCAGATTTACATGGAGGCTTACCTTAAAAAAAAAGCCCCATGCTGATAAAATGCATTATGCCAAATATTTTCTGTCATAAACCTATTTTAATAACAGAAAAAAAATCTGAATGCATTATTTAATGGCTTTTTCAGAGTAATCTACACTGATGCAAACACCGTCTGCATTTTAGGTTTTCATTTCTGTGCACAGATCAGTGTTTACTGATTAAATAGAGTGAGTCCCGTCAGGAGAGAAAGGCATCTTTCTACGAGAGAGAAATGTAAATGTAATCTACTCACCTCAAAGTACTGTTCGTATTAAATTCTGTATAGTTATTTTAAACTATCAACTAAAATGTGAAGTTTATCCTGGAGTAAATCAAATGGTGCAGCTTGAAAGAGTTTACTCATTTAATTTTCCAAACATATTGATATGTAATTCTGTATAAATTTGTCATATAATTTTTTTTTATTTCCTCTTTCATTTAATGTTTTTACCCCTAGCTTTTTATATGATGTATTTTCCTTTCCTCTTTTTATTCCTGTTGTCAACTTATTCTCTTGATTTCCTCTCTTCTTCCATTCACTATTTTTGTTTGCATCTTGTCTCAGTTTTCCAATTCCACTTTTTCAGAAACTCAACCCCCATCATCTCATTTATGGTGTTCATTTTGTTCATCAAAGCCAAAAAAAGGGAAAAACAAGATTCCAATTGGCAGGTTTTTGTTTGAACATTCATGGCTTTTTATGTACTTTTACTTAATTTATTAATAAAATAATCAGGAATGTGGTGAGCTATAAACAAATTTAATAAAACAACACAGTGAAAATAATGAGAGACCACTTTTAGTGGGTTAAGTTATCAAATACACTTTCAAACATGCAGCAAGCCCATTTTGTTTGTCCAAAGTTAGTTAACATGATTGCTGAAAGACAGAAAAATACATGGACATGAAGTCAGTCATTCCCTCCCTCCGTCAGTGTTTGCAGGGTTTGTCCTCCTTTCTTTCTGCACGCTCACACGTCTCCCATTGTATTTGGCTCCCAGTCAACTGTTGTTGGTGTAAATGCCATCTGAAGGACACTCCACTCTCGTTTCTCCATCGGCGTCGTCTGGAAAGGCTGGTGGGGAAAAGAGTTTTGTTCTCACTTCATTCAGCTCAGTTGACATTTAATCTGAAAACGGTATTCTTTGCAAAATAAAGGTAGTGCTTCTCATGAAATATTCAGAGACAATAAACCTAATGCATTCAGTTTTAGATTGTGCTAACACTTATTTAGGCGGAATTGTATCCACAATAAAAGACAGTGAAATGTTGTGGCTTTTTTTTTTTTTTTTTTGGTGAAGAATAAAGAACAATGTCACAGCAACGTTATTCACGCACCGTCAACAGTGTTAGGGTAGTGCTTTGAGTTGCCTTTGTCAGCATTAAGTGGAGCACTGGCTGGAATCACTGCATTTTCCAAGTAAACCGGGTCATTAAGGGATAACCACCACCCACCTAGGCCTCATCTCATCGACCACCTCTGGAGGGAAGAAGGATTGGAGCAGGAGAAGAAAACCGAAGGAAACAGACCTCACACATTCTGTGATTTGATCAGCTGTGAGTCTTAAGAGCTCGTCTCCTCTGTGATTCTGTAGCATTACGCCTATAGGAAGATAGATGTCAGTATCTATGGTTTGTCTTTTGCATTTTATACGTTTTTTTATGCCTTGTGATTCTTTAGTCATATCAGCAGTGTTTTCATTTTATCAGTGAGTTTCTCTTGAGCCGTCGCAGTCGGTTTTCACTTACCAGCTGAGAAGTATTGGTTCTCACTGTTCTGGTCTGTTCTCCCTCCTTGTGGCTCCTTGACAGCAACTCATTGTGTTTCGTTCTTAGAAACTGTGACAATATGTGCTTTATTTAAGAGTTTAGTGGATTATTTATGTGATTTTTATGGGATGTTTATGTGTGAACTTTCTAATTAAGGCCTAAAATTTATATTTCTTAGCAAACACACTTTTTATATTTTATTTGGGATTCAGAGCAGCTTTGTCACAGAATTTTATTTTGAAATTGTTTAATTTAGAACAGCTTATATTTCATCCTAGGTTTAATCATTTGCAAGCAGCAATTACTTAGTTTAAACATTAATTATGTTTATGTTTCATTGTGAATAAAAATGTAGGTTTATGGCATTTGAATTTTGTTTTTTAATTTACATGTTACACAACAACCCAAGGTTTGTGGAACTGGGGCTGTGTATTTTTGTTCCATTTATAGTGCACACAGTTTTGCTTGTGGAATAATACCTTCGTACTTTATTTTACGTCTGGTTGTTCTTGTTTGTTTGTTTGTTGTTGTTTTTTTTTTTTATCTCAGCTCCACTGTTTTGAGTCCTAATAATAAGCAGAGCTGGTAAATCTGGCTCAGCGTGTAGAGTTCATCACTAGCTGTCACAGTACAGTCAATTACAACTCTATTGTTAGGGTTACTTGAGTCAGACCGTCCAGCGATGTCATACATTTGTTGACTGCTTTGTGGTGCAGGCTTTTGGAAATAAGTCGTTAAAAAGTTTTACTTTCCACAGTAAGTTAAATAGAGAATATTTGCCCAGTTCCTGTTTTCATGCTTTGTTGAGTGCTGGCGTTTGTCATGTAAGAGACAAGAGTGTACACTGTGTGTTAGCTAACAGCATTATAGTGAATCATGTGGGGAGGACTGCTTCAGAAGTTCACTATTTGTTGACACTATAGCTGGTAAATTGGATGTGTGGTTGTGCATGACTGAGCCTGTTCAAGTGTCTGTCGAAAATGGAATTGGATGGCAGCTTTTGCCTCATTTTTACCTTCTCTGCACCTCAACTGGCTCCGACTGTGCTGTGAATCCCCCCAACACACACACACACACACACACACTCCCTGAATAACTCTTTCTCACAAACAAAATAAGCACGGAAAATTATCCTGACCTTCACAACCGCCGGCACCTCTCTTCTGCCCTCTCCCTTTTTGCTCGGCCCTCCTCTTCTGTCGCTGCGCCCTCCCGCCTGTCGGTCCAGACTGCAGTTGCTAGGCAACAGCTGATTGAGCTTGATGATTGTGCAACTTAACAATTAGAAGTTCTTCAAATGAAAAGTAGTGTCAAGAGTTTGCACTTGCTCAGCTGAAGCTTTAGCCACATTGTGGACTCGGTTTTGTATGAACGGGAGTCTATAACGTCTTAAAATTGTGTTTAAACAATGAGGGATGGCGTGTGTAGATTGTCATACGTGTTTGTCAGGAATATTATCGGAGGATGCCACAATGTGCCTGACCCCTTACACAATCGGTTTTCTGCACATCTCTTTTTTTCTTGGAATTTTATCATTATAATCGTTATTTTTGCCTCCATTTTTTTTTGTGTGTTTCTTTGCCTCCTCTCTCTTCTCACATTTCTTCTTATGCATTTATTTAATCTCGTCATACATTTTTTTTTTTTTTTTTGCCTGTCTGTACCACGGAAACTCCACTGCAGGGACCAGACACATCCATCATCTGGCCAAAAGATTAGATTACAGCTCAGCTCCTAACTTACACGTGCAGTCACAGTTTAACAAAAGGCAGCTTCTGACCCGTCTGGCCTTAAACACAAACAATAACAATTGTAAAATCAAAACCAGTGGAGCTGATGAGCAGTCAATGTGTTGATGAGGGTTAGCATCCCGTAAAGCCCTACCTGATGTGTGAATAGCTCAGGGCATCTTAGAAATGCTGGTAAATAGCAGTTTGGTTGACATCTTTATCTGGAATAATATACTTTAGCCAAGGTGTGCACCAATCCTTTTCTTCGTTATAATAGGTGTCTGACTGTACTGTAGTTAGGATGATGTTTTTGATTGTCCCTCAGTTGGGACATCTTTAACTAGAAGCTAGTGCTAGGTAATAAAATCTATATTTTGGAGTGCACTGTATTTTGAAACTGAACTATACGATGTACAAAAGGGGTCAGTGTGATAACTCAATAATTTGTATGTTTCACCATTTCTTTTTTGAAAATCCCAAGAAAGATGAGGCACATAAGCCAGTGGCGCCTCCAGAAATGTTTGAATGTGGTGGACGTGGGGCCCACTGAAAATCCTGGGGTGGCACACCAAAAGCATAGGCCATAAAAAAAATGTCAGGAGATTTGTTGTGTCCTTGTCAGATTCAAGTTATTTGACAAATTCAGCAATATGAGAGTCAGTGAATCACCTGATACACATACAGTAAGTCTACTTTAGATTTTAGAAAAGCTCTGTCACCACTCAACTTAGTTCTTTCCTAAATTGATATTTGTAAAATACTGTAATAAGCATGTACCCTTAGACCATGCATTCTAATAATGAGGAATTTGGTTGTCCTCATTCCTGTGTTCAGGAGAACTAGATTTTAAGTTTTCCTTTTAATGTTGAATAAAATATCTACATTTTGAACTGGTAGCTGTTCAAAAACAATGTTTGTTCAAATGTTTGCGGTTCTACCAATTCTAAATAGATTGGGAAATTAAAATTTCCCACCAAGCACAAGCTTGGGACTCAAGAATAAAACTCTCTGGCCAAGTGGGGCTTGTGGGTGGTGCACTAATTTTTTAGGGGTGGCCATTGCTGTGCCTCCTTGTGGTGGCCCCGAGAGAGCGAGAAAAGAAAGAGAGAGAGAGAAATACACAGACATTAATCTGCATGCAACAGGAATAATTGAGAAAGGTACTTTGAAATCTCATCAATAAAAGTGCACTTTTTTTTCCTGCATGGCCAAGTTTGTATATTAATGAACTTTTTAAATCATGACTTGATTTTAACAATTTTCCTTTGATCTTCAACTTCCTTAAAATGCTGTATGTATGTTTCTGTGCTGTGTCCTGAGATGACTTCTGTTGTAACTTGGCGCTGTAGAAACAAACGGAATTGAATTGAATTTAAAATGTTTTTGTAAATGCAGAAGGCAGTCACATGCTTGATGGCATATTTATTTCGCACGTTTATTGTTCTGTATGAACATGCAGAGTTAAAATGTTATTTTCTGTAGATGACATTTAAAGTGGTGAAATAACTTTGTCTTCTTTGGTACTACCGTTACAAGGAGAACTATGTTTTGTTCAATGGCTTCTAGATCAGGTCAGGCCACATTATAAATTCAATGCAGTTGTTTCTTCTGAACCAAATTGCCTGCTCTTAAATAGGTGCATTCACAAGTTTACAGCTATTTTGAGAACTGCATTACCTCATCTTGTTGAGTTAATGCTGCTGTGTCTGCAAAATTGTTGAACTCGGGAACAAAATACTGCTGAGACCCTGTGACACAACATGAGGGGAAGGGTCAATTAGACAAAGATTAATCACTGACCTCACATAGCCCCCCTCTGCTCATCTGCATGCACAGATCCAAGATAAATACACACACCAGTGCAAATGAATGCTCCGAGTAGTCAGGTTTACAGTAAGAGACAACTTAAAGGCCAGCCAATGATGGTGAGAAAAGAGCACTTGGTTGTAGAAAGTAGCAGCGCTGCCTCAGCACTAAGAGCCTGAGAATACAAACACATTCAGTCAAGTAGATGAGTTCTTTTACACAAGACCTTGAGCCTTCAATCTACTGCAGAATTCCCACTAACAGTGTAAAGATGTGAGGATGGGCTGAGGGGAAAAGCATGCAACACTGCAAACGATCCTGGAAACTGAAATGCACAAAGAACTACAGAGTGAGTGAATGAGCAAAAACATAAATAGGCGTGCGTGAGGATGAAAGAGAGACTAGAGGTGTCCAGACATCAGTATCAGTCTGCTTGTGGGTTAACAATAAGATCAAGTAATAAAACCTACAGCTGGTAAAGCATGGATGGATAGATGGATGGTCAGATGGATGAGCCTGAATTCTTGGTTCCCTGTTTGCTTGACCATCCACTCAACCTGAAGGTCAATGTGATACACATTTTGTCACCTGTACCTGTCTGCCTGGGTCTTTCTGTGGTTGAGGGCATGCAGCTCAAAGTTTTGGGTCTGTTCATACTAACAGTGATTGTGAGAAAATGTCTCATCCTAAAGGTGGTGTCAAACCCAGAGAAGACTGCAAGGAAAGCCACAAGCAGAGACAGAAAACAACAAGATGCTCATTTTGAATAACTGCTATGTGAGAGGATTTATGTAACTAAGCACAAAGTCCCAAAAATGCACTGAATTCTTGTTTGGAAACGCCACCTTTCCAACCTGGACTGAAGCCGGTCTCCAAGAAAAAGCTTTCCTACCAAGGTCTCAATAAAAAAAAACAAGCTGATGCCATATAATTCATTATGCAATAATGCACCTTCCACGTATAAATGTCTTGACTGTTAGCTGTGCAACAGGACATTGCAGTCAAGTGCAGCATCTGCAGGATCTTGCACCGTGCAAAGTTGTTTGTGCAGAGTGTGCAATATACATGATTAGGTTGCAGAGAGCGGCACAAACTTGGAAGCTTTCATTCCCCTTTCGACTCCTGTGTAAACTACAACCCTGAATCACGCACCATAATGCAACCATATAAAAGTAGCCTAAATGCAAGCTTGTGTCTGTCATCAGGGATCCACTAGTTTTTATACAGAAGTTAAAAGAAAACTGGACAGTTTCATCTCTAAGCCACGTTCTTTAAAGTCTGCAGAAACTGGAATAGATTGTCTGGAAGGCTGCTTTTCTTGCTGCTGCCATCTACTGTTTGTTTTCTTTAAGTATTCATTTTTAAGTACTGTACTTCCATTGTACTTTCCAGGACATCAAATACTTATGGTTAGTTTTACAAAACTACTTGAGAAGGGTAAAGAAAAGAGTGAGTTTGAGATAAATAAATAAAAAAGACATTGTTCTGTCATATGTTCAACTAAAATGCACAGATCCACTTTTTTCATACCTGGCAACTTGAAAACCAGTAGCACAGCATGTTTTTGTTTTATGGCAACAAGGACTTTGAAAATGGTGTTTAAGAAGATCATGCTGTAAAGAAGTTTAATGGACTTTTTTTTTTAAATAATTTGACCCAGACATCACAAATAATAACAATGTAATACATCACAGTACAATGATAGTCGAATGATAAAAATAATCCAGCTTGTTCAGTTTCTCTAAAGTGGCTGTCATTTTATTTGAGCTGTTAGAATAGGTGGCGTTCGGCTGTTTTAAATGTATTTGCAGTTTGTTGTCGCTCAGTCAGTTTTCATGGGATGGACTGTAGACAATAATCTGCAGTGTTCTGATCAGTGTGTGATGGGCTGACAGATTGATTCTGGCCTGTCTGACTGATGGAGTTCATGTTTGATCGCATGTGAAATTCACCTCACTGCTCTCCTCTTTAAACCATGTCATTTTCTTACCTGTCATTTTTATTGACACCTTTTGGGATTTTTTTTTTTTAAACATTTGAGTAGAGCGAAGTAAAACTGGATCTGACCCATGTGCGTTTTCTGACTTTGATCTTAGTATAGGCTCTTTCTTTATTTTATCACCTGACCTGTGCGCTCTTTGCTCAGCAATTCAAAAATTAATATGGCTTTAAAGTGCCTTTTAAATTAAATGAGAGGTTGGTGTAAGGAATGGGGGGGAAATTGGAGTATCACTACAACTAAAGTAATTATCTGTCACAAATTGAACACCTTGTGTATCAGACGTCACCCTTCATCATGCAAGAGCTTTAAACTTGAAAATTTTATGTAAAAATGCTGAAATTGTTGCCGGTTTTTGATTAAAAATGTGAGCAACTTCATGTAATACAGTATATCCAGATGTCACACTCAGAATGTGTTGTTGAGAGGATCTGTGTGTGTGTTTTGTGATCCTTGTGTCATCTGTCTTGCCCTCATCAGTGTTTCTCCCTCAGGTGATCAGCTCTTGCCTCTGCCACCTGTTGTCCTCCCCCAGGTGTTTGTGTTAATCCCCTCGTTAGTGTCTCTATATATTCTGCATTTCTTTATTGTTTTCCTGTCCGTGGATTGTCCTGTATGGCGTCGTGTTCTGTCCTCCCCCCGTGTTTCCTATAAAATATAAGTTTTGCCTCCACGTCAGCATTCGTTTTTGTTATTTAAATGAAATATTTATTTAAACTTTAAGCTCCCCAACTTCTGTCTGCACCTTGGGCCCAACAACATCAACAGTTCATGATGGTTGTGAATAACTCTTATCTACTACCGTCTGAAATTTTAGCTCAATAGCTGTAAAAGGGACAGACCATAAGCTATTTTTGTTTTGGCTCATGTCGATTCGTTGGACTCCAAAGAGGTGTTCACTTGTCGATGTACATTCAGTAATCCTTTCCTGAATGTTTAACTAGATGTTTTGCTGACAATTTACTCCAAGTTGTTGAGGAATTTTTTATTTATTTATTTATTTATTTTTACGAAGACACAGCACGATCTGTTAGCACTCATAATAGGTGTTGAAGATTAGTCTCATCTACTACCACAGCTAATTTGGACCAAACTAGAATTTTTTTTTTTTTTTGTTTGACGGTCACTTGGCTGTGACAACCATCTTGGTTTGGGTTGACTTCAAACGTTATTCAGCAATTACAGTAGTTCCTCAATTATCATGGAGGTTACGTTTCACACACCCCTGCGATAAATGAAAAACTGCAAAGTAGAAACATTATTTTAGTATTTATATATATATTTTAAGGCTTCATAAACCCTTCCCACACTCTTGAAATGTTTTAAACTCTTAAATCTACGTCACTTTAACAACATACATATATGTACTGTACAGTACTGCAAAACTGTGCTCACCAGCAGCTCTGTTCCAGTTCAGCAGACCCACCCTGCAGCGACGAAGCCCACCGCTCCGTCCAGGTTGATGTGCGCCTGGATAATTGAGCTTCAGGAAGCTTCAGGATTATTTGCAACTTTCCTGCCAGTTCTGTGAACTTAACAGATAGCATAGATTTGCACTGCAAAACTTTCCCTCCATTTCAGCAAAAAGCAGCATCCGGAAGCACTGTTGGCTTCTGGGTAGTGAAGTTCTTTTTGACTGGTGTTACAGTATAGGCTTATTGAAATAAAACTACAAAATGGCGGCACCTGTCCATTTTTTTTTTTTTTTAATCTGTAACTTTTTATCACATAATGTCCCAATCACGTGAGTAATATTAAAGTTAACGATCGTTGAAAAACCACGAAAAATCAAATCCGCAAAAGTCGAAATGCGAAGTAGCAATGGACTGTTGTACTATCGACTATTGACTATTGTACATTCAGTGATTATTGCCTTATAGTTTCAGTAAAATCCATCCAGTTCATGAAATATTTTGCTAACAGACATACACATGAACACATGCACACACACAGATAAATGAGCAAGCAGAAAACATTGCCACTTTTTGCCTTTCTGTTGCGGGCAGTACTATACTCCAAGTAAACCACTGATGATTACAACAAACAGAGGACAGTTGTCCAGTTTTAATATTAGATTTTTTACAAACAGAACTTGTCTCAACTTCACTGTGTCACAGCTAATAGTTATCTTTTTCTAGTGTACCAGTAACAACTCATAACTGTTGTGCTCTTTGCACTCCACTGATGGTAATAAGATGTCCTCAGGCCTGATCTCAGCTCTCTTATGTCTGTGTGTCAGCAGCAGCCATGTCTGCTGCACAAAAAGCTTTCAAAAACACAGAGCAGACACATTCTAGATGCCCTGGATCAATACAATCAGAAAGTGTAAGATGGGAATGGAGGCTGTTAGCTGTATGGCAGGGCATCAAACACGTGCACATCTGGTGGCTTTCTTTTTGCTACTTAAAGTGATAGAACACATTTTTATCGCCCACTGTCAAAAGTGAAAGGGTGATAAAGTTTTATTTATTTATTATGGTTTTGCTTACATTTGTGTGTTTCATTGGGTATGCATCTATAACTCAAACTTTTTGAGTCAACTGAGTCAATTTTCCGATATTGAGCTGTGCTGTGGTATTAGCTGGGAGTTATCCTCGACACATACTCCGAGCACTAATGCATCTCACAAGATTTCATAAGACTTTGAGAGTGTGCAAAAAGTCATTTTTTTTTCTCCTTTGGCTCTTGCTCAAGATTGACACATCTGCTCTCCCTCCCCCGTTCTCCTTTTCCTCCTGCGTCTGCTCTCTGTGTGTCTTGGAGCTCCCATTACACATCTCCCGAACAATAAATACTATTATGGATCTGGTGAGCTGGACTTTCAACACCATTGACAACATCTTTTCAACAAAACGACAGGGTCCTGGAGAACCCTCTTGTCCGTCTGAGACTCATGCTGTGGAGCACATCAGAGATTTGTGGGGAGTTTGGCAGCTGATGTGTCTCTCAATTCTGTCGCAGGAGGATCCCGAAGACCTTTATATACTGTATTTGGATTCATGATTGCAGGGGTTCTGCTCTTTGGCATCGGCGGGGCTCTGTTTTATCAACTTAAAGAAAGTTTTGGTCATGGCAAAGCTTCCGAGTCTGTGTTTGGTACGTGCTATGAGGATCCAAAATCAGCTGATTAACAAGCTAAACCGTAAGATGGAGGCAATTTGTGAGAATCGCAGGCCACCTATGGCTTCTAGGGCTCACCAGCATGTTGGGATTGACCTTAAGGAGGCTCATACAGATCAGTGGAGTGAAATGCCCACACATCTGGGCATTTTGGACCAGGAAAGTTCCAGCAGGACTCAAGGCTAACAAGAAAAAAACAGTCTGCCTGAAGAAAATCAACAATTGTGGCGTATTTGAATCTGACTTCCCCGTTTGGCCTCTGATACGAGCCGACTATCAAATTTCTCCTGGGACATGAGTAACTAGGGATAAAGCTTCATCTATCGCAACCCCGCCACCCCCACCCCCCGAGAACTTCTGTGCAGGCTTATCAGAACTACGGGCTGAACACCATCAGGACTGTGGCCTATCTGAAAGTGCTCATGGGCAGTTCTCAACATCTTGACGTCAAATGCGTATCTAATGTGTTTATAAATGTGGTTTCTGGTAGAGTTTTTTAATGTCTCAAATCGTGTTCTGATAGGACAAGATGTGGAGATCTTTTTTAATACCACTATTCATCCTTATGGCTCTTACCTTTTTCTATCTAAAAGTATTCTGATAAAGAATAAGGGGCTGTGCTATCATAGCAGCAGCAACGTGCACTCTGCCCATCTTTTGGATAAGTGTACAAACATAATTTCACTGTATCCCAGTACAATGATAATAAAGCTTATTCTGATTCTGAGTTAAAAGGTTTGACAAAGTTAGCTTCAACTTAATGTGATGATGTCGGTTTGCACTGTGGCACAAAAGTCGGTGGGTGAGATTCAGAAATTCTAATTTGATCAAATTTACTTCTCGAGATTGACACTCTAGCTTTCAATTATTAGTATCACATAGTTAGCATGATTTTGGAGTTAGAAGACAAATGGAGCATTCTGCATCATCTCACATTGCATCATCCTATAATTTAAATTCTTCACGCTCTTTTTATTGTCACTAGAGCAAAGCAATAAAAACATGCTAACAGCAAAAGTCCAGCACTGCAAATGATTGTCGGAAATTGCAGCCTTTATTGACAAATTACCTGTCACGTTCGAGCTGCCCGTTTTATTTCGACGCTAAATTATCTGATTGCTTCTCTGTGGTGCATTGCACATTATCAGCTGCAGTGAGGCGGGCGTGCTCTGTGTGAGAGCTGAATGGTGAGATGTGTCACTGTGGATTAGCGAGGGAGCAGCCACACAGAAGAGGTGTTAGGAGTGCAAAAAAGGGGAGAAGACGCAAGAGGAAGGGACAGAGACAAGGAGATAGGGGGGAATGAGATCTTCGAATGCTGTAAACAGATCCACTGATCACCAGATAGTTTAGACACACGTGTTGGAGCATTTACTTATCCCTAGCTTTTGTAGATGCATTATTTTAGTGTGTTAGCAGCAGAGGCGGCAGCATCCTGCAGGCATTCCACCCCCTCTTTCTGCACATACCCACCCACCCAGCCTCACTGACAGCCATCTGTCTGGCAATTAACCTGACTGATACTCCGTGCCAGCCTTGTATCTGTGTGTGTGCGCGTGTGAATGTGTGTGTGTGTCCAGCTGTGTTTTATATAGGCTCTGATCCTAATGGCTCTGTGCTCGGTGTGTGGCGTTGTATGTCTGTGGTTATTGTACAGATATAAACTGATCTGGTTCTAATCAGATAAACAAACAAATATGAAGATAGCTGAGTTGTGCAAAATATACTGATACTTTTTTTTTTTTTTGGCTTCTCCCTTCGACAGGGGTCGCCACGGCGAGCTAGTCGCACGAAGACTTGGCAATTGTTTTTACTTCCTGACACAACCACAGACCACTGAGCTACCACGTCCCTCTGTGTGGAGCAGAGAGCTGATGCAGATGGTGTGGGTTAAGGGCCTTGCTCAAGGGCCCAAAGTGGGGCAGATGAGGGTGAAGACAGGTGTGACAGCTTCACTTATCCCACCCACATTTTAGATGTTGTCGGTACCGGGGCTTGAACCGGTAATCTTCCGATCACAAGCTCACCTTCTTAACCTCTGCGCCACCACTCCCACACGCAAAATATACTGATACCAAATGGCAAAAATGGTGCAACAATGTTGTGAAGGAAACTTTTAGAATGTGATCATTGGGTTGTCACCAACTGATTGGACTTCTGGAGTCCACCAAATTCAAGATGGCCACCACAAAAAATAAATAAAAATAAATAAATAAATAAATAAAATAAATAAAAATAAATAAATAAATAAAATAATATTAATAATATTATAATATAATATAATAATAATATAATAATAATAATAATAATAATAATAATAATAATATTATATAATAATAATAATAATAATAATAATAATAATAATAATAATAATAATAATAATTCCAAACACAAAAGTAACCAAAGATGGCTATAATTCAGCCAATTTAAAAATACTGAGCTAAAATTTTGTGATAGTGGCTGACAGTCATTCACAACACATGCGCCAATCACTAACAAATCATGTGAAATTGTCAGATATTGTAATGTATCATTAATTTTACACTTTGACTCAAACTACTATATCTATCCCTTCTCATCATAAGAGCTTAGTCTTCAATCTCTGGCCTGAAAGGTGGTGGCTTCAAGAAATGCTAGGCCTTTATTTGCTTAAAGAAGGTTGTAAAGAAATCCTCACCAGACAACCCAAACTCCCCTTGCACTGCAAGAATGGGAGGCGCATGGTGAATATTTATGAATGAGAGGGAAGGAGGTGCCCTGCAGTTTCAAAACTGCTTCAACAGCAGTGGAGTATTTTTTTTTTCTTACAGCACAGAGTATCTGCAATGAGGACTTGGGTTACAAGCCCCCATGGGAAAACTGCAACAGCCATTTCATTCATACAGTATGATGTAAATTACTCATAACTATTACTCATAACAAACATATTTTACACCTGCATATACTTTATTTCAATCTTACAAATATGAGGAATGTTTGCATTCCCTCGAAAGTTGTTCTGCTATTGATTCGTCCTGTGAATGAATGTGCTGCCCAGTCCTCAGAATGAGATTCACGTAGCTGCAAGAGCCTGATTGGACTTTAGAATCGATAAGGTGGCAGAGAAATGGAGGGATGAGAGATGGCAGAGACAGATGGACGAGGAAGGAGGTGTATTTGCTGTTCTTCGTTACACCTATAAAAGGAAAGAAATGAGAAAGAGCAATGGTAACATTTTGTTTTAGAAACGAGGCCCAACTCGGCCTTGAAGACTTTATTATTCAGCTGCAAATATAGTGATATTAAAATCCAAGATGTTATTCCTTATAACATAGGTGAACTATAAGTATTCAACAATGAGACAAAGACATTTCTAGAACAAAAGGGTAAGAAGTTGGATGACGTCTACAGTTTGAATTTTGACCTTACATTTTAATTTAAGACAGAATAAGCACTGAAAGTGGGTGAGTTGAGGGACAAACAACCCATCAGAGAGCTCATCTGTCTGAGAAGATGGCTATAAATAGCATAGCTTTGCTTTTTAATTCATTTGCCTCATTCAAAGAAATGCTATTCTTCCATGTTGGGCTGAAGTATTCAAAAAGAATTCTTTTTTCTTCTGTTTTCTTGCGGTGATGTTTTTGTTTGTTTTTTGTTATTTTTTTTTTTCAGTGGGTGCATTTAGCAACACCTTTATCAAAATATTTGATAAACCACTGAACAAATTTTATTAAAACTTTCAGAAAACATATATTGGACTGACATCTAGAACTGTTTAACTTTTGGACTCCACTCAATTCAAGATTGCTGCATTCAGCTGACTTAAAAATCACAAAATGGCTAAAATGGCCAGTTTAACAGATATTGTCTAAATTTGGGTGTGGGCTGATAATTAGTCAACACATACTTTACGCCAGGGGTTCTCAAACGTTTCAGGGACCCCTCATACCCTTCATGTTTATTAAATAATTTTCTTCAGTTTGTCTCTTAATGCAATGGGAATGTTTGTGTAACATAAACCTGTTCTTTAATAGTGTTATTACAACTTTTATGCTTTTAAACATAGGGTATTTTTCATTCAAGATACAATTAATTAACACATTTTTTTCATTTCAACTTCCAAAAATTACAGTTTTGAGAAAATTAACAGCATCAAAAACCATTTTAAAACTTTACCTATTCACATAATGAACATAATAAATGTATGGCCACTTCTTCAAATTATTACAGAAAACTCTTTGCATAAAACTGAATAAAATCATAATAGTAGTGGTCAAACCAAGGAGCAGGGCTTAATCTATAAACTGCCGAAACGCAAATAGCATGTGGATGTGGGGTGTCTGGATGTTCTCCCCCAGAAAATTTTGAATAAAGTAGTTGTGATTTCCTGCATTTTTGGTGTATTTTAATAGGCTGTTAACATCTACATGCTTGTAAAAAAAAAAAAAAAAAAAAAA
>JARVGS010000736.1:13099523-13111063 GCA_031762315.1 Hypsolebias antenori
TTTGCAAATACTTATTGTGCCTACATATGTAGAAACGTCGTCTGAAATGTTTAATATAACAACTCTAGATGAAATAACAGGTTTGGCTCACTATTTGTCAAAAACATGGTCAGCTTTGTTTCTGTCACCTTTAATTAATGCATAATAAGCAGTTATTAAGAATTTATAAGTGTTTATAGCGTAATAATAACATTATTATAAACTATTTATAAGCCAGTTATAAGGGGAGCCTTATTGTAAAGTGGTTCCATTTAATTAGGCGCAGGTAAAATCTAATAAAACATCTGGATTTGGCTGCTGTTTAGGTCAACTTCTGCTCTAAAATACAAATAATGAATAAAGTATTTCTTAAATGAACGCATATCACCTTTCATGCCAGCGTTTTACAAAAATATCATCTTAAGTTTAGAAATGACGGCGTTGTTGCAATTTTTGTTTTCGTTTTTGCATGTTATTTGTAACCCTCTGCGTGCTCATAGTGTGTGTTGAGAATGACACTCAGCTGATTACACCCAGTTGTAGGTTAATGTCTGTAAAACTGGCTGACTTTAAGCTGTTTTGTAGGATGAGTTAGTTGTGGCAGCCATATTGAATTGGATTGGCTCTAACAAAAATTCAGTCAGAGACGTTCATCTAATGATAATTTCCTGAAAGTTTGATTTAAGTTTTTCATGAGTTTGCTAATAGACAGAGTTGACTGTGAATGAATTATGGCACATTTTAAACATTGTTTTTGGCACAATCTGTTAGCAGTCATGTGTTCGGGATCAAACTCCAACATCTCCCTAATTAAAAAACAACTTTTAGGTCAATATATTGGAAGTTGACTGAATTAGAGCAATTTTTGTTTTGAGTAATGTTCATTAGCTGTGGTGGCCATTCTGAACTGTGTTGACTCCAAAAGTTAACAAGTTGAAGAAATACTTCCATTGATTATTTTTTTTTGAAAATTTCATTAATATTTGTCCAGTGACTCATGAAATATTTTGCTAACAGAGAAAGAAATTAACACAAACAACAGCCAAAAAAAACTGCAAAATATGTGCTGATTATTTTTTTACAAAGATACGCTTAAGTTTTGTGCTTTTAATGTGAAAAACTGAAGAATGAAAAAAATGAGATAAACAACCAATTGTTAAGAAATTAGAAATGTAAAATAATTATATAAAATATTTTAAAAAGCAATTGTTTTCAGACATTTGTTTTAATTCTGTACATACAGTATTTAATAAATAGACAAATTAGAACATTGTTTTAATCTGTTATCTTAACCTGTACAAATTTTTTTTTAACAGATTTATTAGTTTTTGTGGGTTTTAATGTCTCTGAACGGATTAAGTTAATAAACTGTACTGTATTTAAATTTCACCTTTCAAAAGTTAAAAAAAAAAAATCAGCAAAGTGCTTCAGAGATAAAAATTTAAACCACCATGCATAGAACATGACAGCAAAATATAACAGAGTAGTAAAAAGCAAACGTAAAACAAAAATAATAAAACAGCTGGTGCATTTTCAGTTATCTAATGATTAAACAGCAACTAAACCATTAATACATTTTTGCATAATTTGAATAATATGTATCAATTTTTACTGCAAATCATTTGAAACTATATATTTCATGTTCGGGGATGAAGTGAAGCCCAGCATCCACTGAAGGCAGGTCTGTGGCGTGCACACCATCATTTCTCCGTCACTGAAGGAGGAGGAGGAGGAGGGAAACCTGCACGTGTGATGTTGATATTTTACAAACAAATTGATGTTTTCATATTGTGAGAGATGGCTGGTTCCACTCACTGCCTCCCTCCTTCTGCCTGACTTGGGATATTAATGCGCTCCAGTAACTGTTAATTTCATTTTGGAGAAGTGATTTATGGGCAGACGGAGAGCTGAGGCATAATCTAATTGAGATCAGAATGGCTATTTCTCACACTGTGGTGCCTGCACCTTTCAGATGGGGCGCCATGATTAATGCATAATGAGCAAATAATCCATGAAATTAATAAAAAACTATTCTTCAGCTCGTCACGGTGAGAAGAATAAATACAAATAGGAATCAAAGTGTTTTTATGTGTTTTTTCCCTTCTTGGTGCATCTCTTCTCTGCACGTGACAGCAGAGCAGGCAGCACAATCGATGGAGGGAAGCAGCAGAATCAATCTGAGATCCGACCGCGTGTCTGCTTCATAAAACAATAAGAAATAGGGAGGAGGACATTTTTGCACCATTAATGTCTTCATCTGAGTATCTGCATTCCTCACAGCTTCTGATGGGAAGGAGGCTCTCAGAGTGGTTGAAAGTGTCAAACAGAAGCTCCAACAAGGGCCTCAACAAACGCCCAGTGAATAAAAATGGATCAGAACCAGCACACCATCGTTAAATGTCAGCAAATTCTTTGCAAAGACATGAAAAATGGCGAGCGATATGTATTAATTCAAGAATTGTTAGGCGTTTCAGTTTGCGTCTTATTATACTTAAATAATTTTGGGGTTTAGACTGACATTATGGCAGCATGGTGGTTCAGTTGGTAGAGCTGTTGCCTCTCAGCGAGAAGGTTGCTGGTTAGAATCCCTGGCAGGAGGCCATTCTGGGTGGAGTTTGCATGTTCTCTCTGTGCATGCGTGAGTTTTTTCCGGGTTTCCTCCCACAGACCAAAAACATGCATGTTAGACTGATTGGTAACTCTTAACTGTTCCTATAGGTGCGCGTGAGAGAGTGAATGGCTGGAACCAGGAGGTTTAGTTCATTTGTCATATGCAAACTCAACACATGGTCAACAATTCAGGTCTCTCTTGTAAACGAGTCCCTGAGGCTCAATGGGATTAACCTGTCTAAATAAATGTTGAATGAATGCAATGAAATGCTTCGGTTGAGAAGAACCGTCTCGACTCTCAAAAAAAAAAAAAAAAAAAAAAAAAAAAAACGAAATACCAAAGCATACTAAAAAATACTACTAAAATACTAAAAAAAAACATATTAAAAATACTACTAAAATACAAAAAAACATATTAAAAATACTACTAAAATACTAAAAAACATATTTAAAATACTATTAAAATACAAAAAAATATTAAAAATACTACTAAAAAATATTAAAAAATACTACTAAAATACAAAAAAAAATTAAAAATACTACTAAAATACTAAAAAAATATTAAAAAATACTACTAAAATACTAAAAAAATTAAATACTACTAAAATACTAAAAAACATATTAAAAAATACTAAAATACTGAAAGACATATTAAAAATACTACTAAAGTACTAAAAAACATATTTAAAATACTACTAAAATACTAAAAAACATATTAAAAATACTATTAAAATATTTAAAATCATTAAAAATACTACTAAAATACTGAAAGCATATTAAAAATACAGTACTACTAAAATACTAAAAACATTAAGAATACTACTAAAATACTAAAAAAACATATTAAAAATACTATTAAAATACTAAAAACATTAAAAATACTACTAAAATACTAAAAAAAATTAAAAATACTATTAAAATACTAAAAACATTAAAAATACTACTAAAATACAAAAACATATTAAAATACTATTAAAATACTAAAAAAACATATTAAAATACTACTAAAATACTGAAAGACATTAAAAATACTACTACAATACTAAAAAACATATTAAAACTACTACTAAAATGCTAAAAAAAAAAAATTTTTTTTAAAATTAAAATACTACTCAAATACTGAAAAACAAGGCACCAAAACTGAAAAAGAAACACATCTACAGTGTGGTTCTGTTAGCAGTGAGGTTCTTTCAACCTCATGGTTCTGGTCTGTTAGCAGTAGGTCTTGGTTGCAGCTTAGCAGGTCTGGTCAGCAGCTTGGACCGCAGCAGCTGCCCTTACAGACCACAGTCCAGACCCGGGTCCAGCAGACAGAGAACATCCCAGGTTTCCCCGCGGAACCAACCGGGTCCGTACTGCGTGTGCGGGCAGATGGAGGACCTCATTAGCAGCGTTAGCAGGTCTTAGAAGGTCCGGTCAGCAGCTTGATGGTAACAAGAATGAATGGTTGTTTGTCTTGTTTGTCCCTATGTGTCCCTGTGATGGACTGGAGACCTGTCCAAGGTATCCCCTGCCTCTCACAAAATGACTGCTGGATATGGACACCAGTGACCCCTGTGACCCGAAAAGGAAGTAGAGGGTAAAGAGGATGGATGGATGGATAGATGGATGGATGGATGGATGGATGGAGGGATGGATGGATGGATGGATGGATGGATGGATGGATGGATGGATGGATGGATGGATGGATGGATGGATGGATGGATGGACTGAATTTCTAAGAAAACAAAAGACCAAACATCTGAAGATGTCTATAAGTTTAGAGGTATTGATTTTTATTTCATTTTATTATTTTTGACATTTTCATAGACATTCTGACCACGTGATGGAAAACACACCATTCCTTTTAGGCTTATGAAACTGCCCAGACGTGCCTGGTCAGCAGCAAGAGGAAAAAACGATATTTTAGAATCATCGTAGAATATCTTGAACTGGACACGGGCCATCTAAGTGTACTTGAGAAGACAAATGGTGCTTGAAGAGTGAAGATGGTGAAAGAAGTGGCTCGTGTATCGATTGACAAAAACAATAACATTTTCAGCTTGAAGCAGCAGCTGCTTCTCTGTCAAAAAAGATCCATAACGCTAAACGCTGACACATTTCTGCAGAATATCCTCCTCTATTGATTTTTACATAAGAATCCATCTTTCTGCATTAGAACACAGTGCAATGTGCACTCAGAACAAAGACCAATCAGGTGCATTTATCATGATTTGATTTATGCGCTATCACTGAGCTACATTGGGTTCAAGTGTCTTTCTGGTAATGAACCATGTCTTCAATCCTGCGCTGACAGAGTCAGGGGTGTATTACATCACTGCTTTTATTTGCTTAGCATGACTGTAGCTGCACTGACCTGAATAGTTTACAAACCACATGTTCTACACAGCTGGAGATGGGAAGATGTGAGGTTGTGCGTTCCTGTCAAAGTTTCCCACAACCTCACAAATTTATGCACAATGTCGCACTCAACTCAGAGAAGATGATGGGACTCACGCTCATACAACCAAACCTTAGCTCAATAGCTGTAGAACGGACTGAGTTGCAGACATTGTTTAGTTTGCTAATGTTCATTAGCTGTAACAACGGTCTTGAAGTGAACTGACTGCAAAAAAAAAAAAAAAAATCAGTCAAAGATTTACATCAAGTAATTTTTATTTAGAGTTTCATTGAAATAAGCTCAGTGCTTCATGAGATATTCTGCTAACAGACAAAGCCAACTACTGATCCCAACAGCTAATACTAAAGTTTTCAGCAGAGATGAGCAGCTCCTGGAGTATGTGATGGAAATGTGTCTAGAGCCACATCAGTACATATAATAATAATAATGTTAATAATAATAATAATAATAATAATTATTATTATTATTATTATTATTATTATTATTATTATTATTATTATTATTATTATTATTATTATTATAAATTAGAAGAAAAAATGCTGTATTTAGGACATGTTCAAAACAAAATACTTAGTTTAAAAAATGACAATGTAAATTAACCTTCAGTGCCTAGTTTGTCTAAAAAAAAGGTGTCACCATTATATAAGGTACACTTTTCTCATTAAAGAACTTCATTACAAAAAAGTATCTTGATAAATTTGGTTCTTTAAAATAAATTGATAATTGACAGTTTATTAAAAGCAGACTTTTAGTAATAAAAATAAATAGATGATTGCTAGTAGTAAAAGAAACACAGATATTGATAGTCTTCTATATTTGATGATTCTATGTAAAAAGCAAGATAAAGTCATTCTGATATGTGGACAACACCCAATTTTGTCTGTACAGCTGAACCTTGTCTAATGTGTTGTCCTGAGCCTTGGGATAAATGACTATAAATCTGTACAAAGCTAAACTAAAATAACTAAATTTTGGTGCGCTCAATGATAAAATATGCCCCAGTCATACTGACAAAAATCTCTGTATATCCTTTGCAATGCATTCCCCACATGCACTCAGAGAGCCTTAAGCTATAGATGATGTGGAGGGGAAACAGCAACCCACTGATATGTCGGTTTAAGCAACGAGTCCCGCCGTTTCTGCATAATTGGTGTCAGACTCTGATTCCCATACTGTCTGATGTGTGAGCAGCAGCCTGTGGCTACTCAACAATGGGCTCTCTGTGCATACTGTATCAAGCCCCTAGAAAAGTCCTGTCACACTGTTTATGAATGAAGTGCACATTAAGCAAACAGATGCAGGTAGACGCACCAGCAAATATTCGCATAAATGCGCAGTGAAATGTGTTTCTGATGGATTTGAGGCAATATGAGGCCTGACATAAGCAGTCACACATGTGGAGCAGATACAAACTAAACACTTGTTTTTAGATATTTTTGTTCCTATAAAGCAGGACTTCACTATCCACAAAAACTTTGTCAGCCCCAAGTATTTAAATCACTCCTTGTACCAATTCCTATCAGTCTCAGTGTGTACTATGCACTATCGAACCAAACTAAATCAAACCAGTAGTAGCTACAGCGGTGACCTACTAATCTTGTATAACCATTTTGACTGTTCCCTGCATTTCAAGGAAGCAAATGCTGAGTTCAAAGGTTTACAACCACATCACGTGAGTATGAGAGGCAGTAGAATGTGATGCAAATATGGTTTCAAACTCCCACCAGGTACTCAGATCATCCTATGTTCTATCTTACGGAACCTCATGAATACTAAGGGAAAATATTTCAAAGAATGTGCATGAATTAAACAAAAATAGTGTTTGGTAGCATGTGCTTATGTGCGTCTTGTTGTATGGGGTATTATCGTGCATGTGTACATTGTGTGATTACTGAGGCGGTACTGATGCTGTGAGTTAGCATGAGGTTGGTCTTCTGGATTTGCACAAGCTCTGTCAGAATCAGACACCAGTCACGTGTACGTTCTGAGCTCATGTGTCGACGGCTCTCATGTTCTAATACAACTCTCAGTCCTGAGAGCAATGATAGGCAACACAGTCTGCTAAAAGGCGTAAATGCTTCAAGGAAGATAAAAGTGTGGTTGGAAAGGGAGACGTAGACTGAAGAAAAGCAGAAGGCAAGGGTAAAAGTGACGGATGGTGATCAGCGCTGAACTGCAGGAAGAATAGGATGTTAGGAAGAGGACGAAAGGTTGATCGAGAGCAGAAGAAGCTCCAAACAGTGTAGCGATCTTTGCAGAGGGTTGGGGTGGATTGGGCTGACATAGAATGCAAGTTTAGATAATTGGGTTCCTTTATATACAGCCTCTAAAAAGTATGTCTTCATGACACTAAGAATGAAGGCTGAAGGCTGTGGAGTGTGATGGGAAGATTGCTACAAGTGGGTCGCAAAGAAGGATGATGGCATGAAGTTCTCGGCTGGACTGATACAGTGGTCGAATGATGTCCCTTTCTTTACAACAAATCAACTATCTAGATTATCACAATTAGCATTGCACTTATATTCTAAATTACTTTCAAATGAGGATATTTTACTTTAATTATGCAGAGAAACTGTTACTAATGAGAGGAATTCATTTTTTTCCAGACCAAGATCAACTGGGGCTTTTTTTTTTTTTTTGGCCAGGAGCTAAAATTCCATTTTAAATTTTAGTCTAATTATTATTATTATTTTAGATATAGAGTACAAGGTTGATTAGGGAAATTAAAATTCTTGAAAGGAGATGTTCCTCCTTGACTGTCTCCCCCTGAGAATTAGAGATTCTGTGAAGAGCAGTCTACAAACAAGAAAGTGTGTCTGAGCTGATTAAAGCAACTTCTGTTGATGGTACATACCATAATTCCCAGACAATAAGCCACTACTTTTTTTTCACACGCTTTGAATGCTGCAGCTTATACAATGCTGCAGCTAATTTATGGATTTTCTGGGGGCTGGGCTAAAGAACTTCATGCCACTAAAACATTTAGCTTCATCACACCCAGGCACTCACATAGCTGTCCAATACAAAGTTCGCTTGGGGGGGTCCTCATGACTAAATGAGACTACATGTATAAATAAAGGTTGAAAAAATAATACATATGACAAATGGAATTACCAAACAGGTCACACTAAGGCGTGGGGACAAGGGACTTAATTTTCTCCCTCCCTGGGGGCACAATGATGTATTTGCAGCCACTCAAAATAAGCGTGAATCGTGCATTAATGTGGCACTCCGAGTTGGGTGGAATGATTGGAAGACTGGTGACGAGAAATCGTTTACTAAAACTGACTGCAGGAGAAGTGCAACTTTTGCTCAATCCGCCAGTGGATCCTGACAGCGAAGCAGTATAAAAAATATATATTTTACCAACGGACCTTGAAAGGCAGCTGCATGATGAAGGACATCTTGTGCACTGTTCAGAAAAAAAAAAAAAAAACTATACGCATTTATGTATGTTAGAATCAGAAGAATCAGAATAACTTTAGTATCACTGTACCGAGATACAGTGAGATTGTATCATACAGTCGTCTGAAAGATGAACAGAGTTCATGTTCCTGCTGCTACAAGAGCACAGCCTCTTATCATTTATCAGAATTTTTTTTTTTTGTTTTGTTTTTTTTGTTTTTTTTTTTTTTTAGATAGCAAAAGGGAAAATGCCATGAGGATGGATAGTGGTATTACAAAGGAGACCTCTTCACATCTTGCCCTATTTAAGACTATTTAAGACACTATTTAAGATGTCAAAAAAATCTCTACCAACAAGCACATCTAGAAACACATTAAATATCCAGTTGATGTCAAGATGGTGAGATTTGTACATGAAGTACTTCCAGATAGGCCACAGTCCTGATAAGAAGTTTGTCAGCTGGTAGTTCTAATAAGCCTGCACAGAAGTTATCGAGGGAGATAGACAACGTTTTTTTTTTTTTTTTTTTTTACTTATTTAACCAAGTCCTGGGAGAAAATTTATTGGCTGCTTCCGAGGCCAAACAGGGGAGACAAATTCAGATAAGCCACAATTATTTATTTCTTCAGGCAGACTGTTTTTTTTTTTTTTTTTTTGTCAGCCTAGAGTCCTGCTGGTACTTGTGATCCAAAATGGCTAGATTTGTGGGCATTCCACTGATCTGTGCTATGAGCCTCCTTCAAGGTCGCCTCCAACATGCTGGCAAGTCCTAGAATACGCAGGTGGCCTACAATTGTCACAAATTGCTTCCATCTTAGGGTTTAGCTTGTAAATCAGCTGATTTTGAGTACTCGTGGCATAAACCAAATATTCAAGGCAGGCAGCCCGACGTAGGCCAAATTAGGTGCCGCCGTCTTCTTTGTATGTTGATAAACCAGGAACCAGTCGATTCCAAAAAGCAGGAAACCTGTTATCATATATCCAGTTACATGTGTCTTTGGTGTCCTCCTGAGACAGAATGGAAAAACACATCAGCTCCCACATCCATGACGTATCCTGCAGCATGAGTCTTAGTGGGACGTGAGGGCTCTCCAGGACCCTGTTACTTTGTTGAAAATATTTTGTCGATTCCAATGAAGTCCAGCTCACCAGATCCATAATAGTTTTTGTTGTTCGGAAGATGTGTAACGTGAGCTCTGAGACACAGACAGAGAACAAAACAAAAAAAAGCAGGAGGAAGAGGAGAACAGTGGAGTGAGAGAAAAGGCATCCTCCTTGTGCAAGAGCGAGTGCAGAATTACCAGTACGTATTTAATTAAAAATTTGTATTTTTTTTTTTTTTGTGCAAATTCTGTGTAATTTTCTCATGTTACAACTTGCACACCAGTGGCCTACACACACACATGGCATATACTGTATATATGTACACATGTTATTATCTTTTTTTTTATTATTATTATTTAAACTGAGACTTCAACTCTCTCTTGTAAATGAGTCCCTGAGGCTCAATGGGACTAATTTGTATAACTAAAGGTTGAATGAATATAAGTATACACTTTATTTATTTATTTTTATTTAGTTGGTGCAGCTAACATTCAGGTGCACTCAATATTCCAGAAATTACGGTACAGTATTTCCATATTACTGTATTTGTTTTTATACCTTCAAAACTAACTGTTGGTTAACAACTGAATATTACAGTTGTGTTAGACTAATTCACAGTTTTGTTCCCCCTGATTACTGATGCCTCTGTGTGTCCCTCCAGAAAAATAATAATAATACAATAAAATTAAAAAAAAAAAAAAAAAAAAAAAAAAGAAAAACGAAAACAAAAAAAAAAGGAAAATTTTTTTCATTTTTGGTGAAACGAATATTTAAATGTTCTGTTTTGATTCTTCATGGTCTGTAATTCATGTCTCTCTTCCCTTCATTATTTATTTAAAGTCACTTTAAAGGAAAGAAAATGTTCTGTCCGTGCGTGCAGCTAATTTTCTGAAGTATCACAGGAAGCCATGTTTTAAAATTTACAGCTGAGGGCTCTCCTTTACACTTGGTCACCTTTTAACAAGATAAAATAGTTCAATCAAGTGTCAGAAGAAAATGCTGCAAGGAGATAAGAAGGAAAAGAGAAGGACGGAAGAGATTTCTAAGATCTCTTTTGATTCTACTTTAACTAGTTTGTATTCATATGAGAGAAATAGAGAGAGAAATGGCAAGGACTGAGACTCTCTCATATGAATATAAAACTGTGCTGCTGCAATCACGAGTCTTGTGAGGCATCTTCAGAGTAGGTGTATGTGTGCATGAAGATGATAAATAATTAAGTATGTGTGGGCGACTGGGCGTGCATGGATGCGTGTGTGGGGTGAGTCATTTAAGATGTAGAACAAATAGTCTTGCAGCTGCTTGAGTTCTTGAAACCAAGTGTGATCGTGTGTAGAAATGTCACGGTGGGAGCTAACCGCATCAGTATGTGCGACCCTGCGGGATCCTTCATCGGGATGCAGACGCATCCATACAGCCGGCTTTGAAAAGGAACTATGGCTGCAGCATCTGAGCTGCCTTGACACCTGACCGACGCAAAGAGTGGTCAAAGAAATCTTTGTCCAGCTCACTTACTGTGACATTAATGATGCAACAACATGTAAGCAGTGCAATTCAGATAAAAAGGGGAGAAAAAGGGGAGATTGTTAAAAAAAAATAAATAAATAAAGTGAGGGGAAGATGTGAAGTTGCAGATAAGATGGCCATCTTTGAACAAACCAAAACTCTTAGTCCCCTAAAGAAACTGTGACTGTGGATGTGCATTAATTTTGTCCCCATAATTGCACAAGCAATATACAAAAAGAATGACTCTTACTTAAAAAGGGAGGTTTGCTAATGTCAAGTAGCGGCAGCCATCGTTATGTGAGGTTATTCCAAAAGGTAATCAGTTGTACATGTGCAACCAATGACTATTCGCTGAGTGTTTCACCAAAATCTGATCCATAAATATGTGATGTTTTGCTAAGAGACAACAAGAGACTTTACTAGTTAAGGACAACATTTTAAGCAAACTTTCTAAGCAATATATACAGGTAGTCCTCAACTTACGAACGGGTTCCGTACCTACAAACCGTTCTTAACTCGAATTTGATGTAAGTC
>JARVGS010000736.1:13196843-13208414 GCA_031762315.1 Hypsolebias antenori
ACACACACACACACACACTTCAGATAGCTTCCTGTTCAGTTATTTTGCAGGACATTACAAACTGCTCTTGACGGTTCCATTCCTTGATGTTCAAATCTTGGTGAAAAGGCCTTAGTGTTTTTTTATTTTTTATTTTATTTTTACAGTCTGTTACAATGGTTCTGGTGAATCTGCTGCTCTGCTCTTCTCAGACTTTTAGTCTGGTTGTGCTGACTTAAATGTAACCATTGGAAATGGTATTTAGTTCTCCACAAACTAAGCTTAATGTTTTGTTACTAAATTCAATCCATCCATCCATTTTCTTTACTTGCGTCTTCCTTTTCATGTCACATGGGACACCCGAGACACAGTGAGAGGCGGGGGACACCCTGGACAGGTCTCATATCCATCACAGATGGAAAAACATAAAGACAACATAAAGACAAATGAGACAAACAACGATTCGCTCTCTCTCAACTAGGAACAATTTAGAATTACCAAGCAGCCTTACATGCATGTTTTTGGTCTGTGGAAGGAAACCAGAGTATCCAGAGAAAACCCAAGCATGCACAGAGAGAACATGCAAACTCCACCCAGAAAGGTCCCGGGCCAAAAATTTGAAGTTATTAAGTTCCAATAATAAATAAATAACTATAAGTTAATATCTTGATATGTGTGCAGTTGTGCATAATTGCACAAGGTGTAAATATGCTTTGATTTAACAACATTTATTCAGTCACTGGAAATTAAAAATTTAAGTTTCCAAAAGACTTTGACCTGCCAACTATGATAACATGAAGGTCAACATCTGAGAGAGGTAGGGAATATATAAAAAGCACAAAGACGAACTCAGTCTGTGGCAGTACTACGTGTGTTTGATTAGCAGGATTGGTAAGGGGAGAGAACATACATGTGCTAAGACAAACCATAAAAAAAAAGATACAAGAAAACAGAAAATAAATATATTATTCTTCCTTTTTTTTCTTATTTGTAAATGTATTGTGGACCAAGTTAGAGTCAATCCACTTGAACAAAGCTAAAATAAGGTGTAACCCACGATTTGTGGAACGCACCAGTGCAAAGTATAATTACCATCACTTACAAAAAACAGTGTTTGTAGTTCCATTTGGACTTCTAGGGTTGGATTCAGTCATTTTGAACTGGTGGTTGAATTTAGCAGCACATATTGTTTATCATTTACCTCAACAATTTGCTTCAAAGTCAAAATCTTCAGCCTTTCTCATTTAACAGTGACAGTTTTTATAGAGGTTTTCCTCAAACTGCAATAACACATTTTCACTGTATTTGCAAGGAATGCCAGTGCCTTTTTTATACTGTTCATAAAACTGACAAAACTTTTTATGAGGAAACATGCATATTCTTACAATTTCAATAATGTGATAACAGGCTGCTTTTACATTTTCTAGAGTATGCGACAGGCCAAAAGTAAGGCAGAGAGCAGAGCGTTACCCTCTGTTGACAGTTTAATGCCCAGCAATAGAAACTACTTTAATAAATTGAAAGTGGTTTGCCTATGCAATGAGAAATATCCAACAAGATCACAGTACTGTATCTTAAAAACTGTGCAAAAACAATAATGTGTTAAAACTATAGGTGGAAGCTCAACACATTTCACTATTTGAAGTAAAAACACAGCAAAGTACAACAAAACAATGAAGACACAGATGCAGGAGATAGCAGATGTGATCCAAAGGTAATAAATAACTTGAAAAAACATAGATTTGAATTGGAAAGAAGACCAAAAACATAATGGAAATTATGTTATTTGGCAAAGGTTTTGGTGTCAGACCAGATGAGTTAAATATTACTAGATGGAAGTTCTCTGCACACTACTGATATATGTGTGTGCGTTTGTTTGTTTTCTGTTGGTATAGATTCTCAGTCATCTAGGACATGGTCTTAAGCAAAATAAATTTGAAAAATGTATTAAATAAACCACCAAAGTTGGATGAAAAACATGATAAGCATTAATTTTATACAGAGGAATTAGTCCCATTTTACCTATTCAGTACTTACAATGCAGATTTGAGTCCAATCCCCAACACGTTTAACACAAATTAACGTAACCAAAGCATCTCAAAATCATCTCATGACAATTAGCAGGGAGGGAGAAGCATTTTCATGAGGATTCAACCACTGAGTCTGTAGCTTTCCATTTTGAGCTTCATGGATGAGGAGCAGAATGTTGTTAAGCCAGAAAATTCTAATGGATTTTATTTGGTGGGATTTGGAAAAAAAACAGCAGTGTGAGGATAATAGCTCTTCCTGCAGGTTCCTGAGTCCAGAGGTGGTGCCAACAAGCAGCATCCGGGAGTCATCCCACTAACGAGCGCCAGGACTATAAAAGGCTGCAGAAGAGTTTCTTTTCCTGCTGAAACATTGCTTCTGGTATTTGTGCTATCTGTCTCCTTGTGTTAATTATCTAACCTAAGTCATATTTGTACTCACCTTGTGTTCTCACAGAACCTGGTTCCTGAGTCTCCAATCCTGGATCCCTTATTGGTGCCCATTAATTCTACCAGTGAGTTGCTATTCTTCCTTGCGGATCTTCTCCAGCTGCTCCATCACCATCAAACCACTTGCCTGCATGCTCCGCCTGTACTCTTTCAACCAGGACCTGACTATCCAGGAATCCTCTGCCCTCCTTTCAACACTACCTCGAACCCAGTAACCTATTAACAACCTGCAGCATCTAACAGTTCCTCACAGTTCCTGATGACTCTCCTTCCTCTCAGGTTTCCCAGGCTGTCCAACTGTATATAATGTCCATTATTTTTACCCTCTTCTTCCATTTTGGGTGATGGGGTTCACTGGTGCCGATGTCCAGCAATCCAGTATGAAAATCGTTAAAGCAAAAAGTTTATACTTTCTCAAAATATTTCCAGAAAAAAAGGAACTAATTTAGTAAATGTATTCAACTTAACATTGTTTCTGCTATAGTGTAATAGGACTGATAATAAAGGGTAATTATAGCAATAAACATAAACTGTCAGCACAGAATATAATTCTAAGATTTTATCACATTTCCTTGTATTTTGTAGTGGTGTTTTAAAAATTTAAGTGCTTATAGGGTTGGTGAACTCACAATTAAGGTGGAAATTTGACATGATTTAAACATGTAGAAATGGCATCAGTTTAAGACACTTAAAAAAAAAAAAACTTGTTGAGGTTAAAGATTAGATTAAACTGTATATTTTGGTCGTGTTAATTTATGGCAGACAAAAAAATCCCAAGTACATCTCTAAAGTAGTAAAGGCTTTGTCAGAAAATGTATTAATTAACTTTCAGCTATACATGTACAGTTAGATGGGTCAAAAAGTTTGTGTAATCGTAATCTAATATAGGTTTTGTATTCTGAATGTCAGACATTGCAAGATAAAAGTATATTTTACTAACAGCATATAGCAAATTGAACTGATCTCTGAAAATGTAACTTTTTTGCACCAACAATTAACATTGGTTGTTTTGCCTGTAAATATGTGCATAAAACCTCACAGAAAAACAAACAAACAATATGTTAGTTTAGTGGAAGCAATTGGTTAATTAATATTGAAGTCATTTAGGGCGGCTGTGGCTGAGTGGTTAGAGCTGTCGTTCTCCAATCCAATAGTTGGGGGTTTGATTCCACCAGCAGTCACATGCCGAAGTGTCTCTGGACAAGACACTGAACCCCTTGTTGACTCCTATGTGTGTCCCATTGGTGTATGAATGTGATAAAGCACTCGTTATTCTTTGTATAAATAAAGTAGAATGCTGTATGAATGAGTAAATGAGGGCACAAATTGTGTTGTAAAGCACTTTGAGTATCTTAATAAGATAGAAAATATACATACTGTATATACAAGTACAGTCCATTTACCATTTAGTCAATTTGTCTTTGTGGAGTTTTCTAGTAACTGAGTAATCTGAGTGAACGTTTAATTTAGATGAAAAATAAAAGTAGTAGCATGACAATTATATTCACACATCTCTACTTTATTAGCATTCCTAACAAGGTTAATTCAGGTCCTTTGGACAGATTATTTTTTGTTAAAACATTTAGTCTTTTATCCAAAATACTTTTATCAGTCTGAAGAGCTGCAACAAAAATCTTATAAGCAGCACCTTCTCATAGTGGATCAACCAGTTTGATGGTGACAGCCAAAACTAGCTGTTCACATGCAAAAGGAGGACCATCAGCCCAACGACCTTATGACTGCTTGCTATTCACAGAGCACTGAGTGATTCTAGCAATAACAGCATTGTAAGAGGGGGGCAATTAAACACAGAGACCTCTGCCCCCTGTTTAATGATGGAGGGATTGTTTTCATAAAGATGGCTTCCATCACTCCTCTCCCAAACCAATGTTCCTCTCTAAAAGATGTGCACATTCACTATGAGAAGGTACTATTTATAAGACTGATATTGCAGCTCCTCAGACTGAAGAAGTCTTTTGGAAAAAAGACAAGGCGTTTCAACATCTAGGAATCTATCCAGAAGACCTGACTCTACCTTGTTAGATTTATCTTTCTGGGTTATTGAGCATGCATCAGGATACATTATTAGCAGAAAAAGTATAATGTATGAAATGTCTTTACAATATTTGTCTGGAAGGTACATGATGAAAACTCTGACTAAACTCTCTTTGACTGACATCTGCAATGTTTGATAACCAAAGTGATATAACAATTCAGAGCAAAATATACTGTACTGTAAATACTGTGTACAAAGTGCATCTCAAGTTGCAGACATTCACATGTATTTATAGGCACTGCTAAAATATTTTTTTATTTAAAGGTTTTTTTTTTTTTTTTTTTTTTTTTCACCTTCGGTTTATTATATATATACAACTCCACTTCCATTTCCAATACTGTTGCATTTATCAACAAGCATTCAGTTTGACATGATCCTTCTGCTAAATAACTTGTTTGTATCCTCCTTTCTTAAAATAACTTTATTAGAAATGCACAAAGCTGAGAAGTCATTTTAAATAAATATATTAAAAAATCAGTTGGAAAGACATGGTAATTGGACTGACAGCAGTAACTTCATGTAATTGGGACAAGAGTAGCCTAATGGCAGCACAATTGCCGCACCACCATTAATTTCTCGCCCATTAATGCTGAGCCCCAAGCAGACGGCTCTTAAGAGAAATCAAATAGGTTGTGGGGGTGGATGTGCAAATGGAGTCACTTTGACAAGAGCTAAGGCAGGAATATGTGGCTGGTTCAGCAAATAAAACAATGCAAAATGTGCCTATTCAGAGTTGGAGGTAAAATGGCACTAAATAGGACCATGGTAAGTGCCCAGCAATTTTCACACTATTTTTCAGCTCATACCATGAGTCATGCAGGTAAAATTTATCCTCACTAAGAAAAAAAAAGGGTGCTTGGCTGGTGAGGAATAACTTGCTGAATAGCATTCTAACTAAACACATACTCAATACAATTAAAGTATATTAAAAATATATATGAAAGCACATTTAGAAGTCACAAATGAACAATACGAACACAACCTTTCAAAGTGTGCACACTATTGCAGCACACATTTATAAATTAAATATTTATTGTGAATTGTGCAGCACGTTTTGGCTGCTAGATTTAACAAATTATGCAAATAAATTGTAATAAAAACTTGCAGATGACAGCTCCATGTGATCAGGCTATCAACGACTAAGTATGCCTTAGCCTTACCAGGGTGGTTGTGATTATAGCAGCTTTGACAGAGACCTTGTGTTAGCTGTCAATCAGCATCAGTCCTCCTGTGACAGACTGATGCTGAGCCTGCAGTAACACATCGCCCAGCGTAATGTATGTTGCTACACCCCAGAACAGGGACAGAGCCTTGAAGTACAACCTTGACTGGCTATAATTTAGCATAATTTTGAACTTTTTTGTCTTTTTTATAGCTTCTATTTCTTCACAAACTTGTTTGCCTGCTGAAGTTATGGTTTGAAACGAAAGTGAACTTTCACTTTAAAAGTAATGGCCTTCAGAAGTTGTAAAGATAAACTCTGGTCTAAGACTGACACAGATGTCTGGCATTAAACAAAGGACCACAATACACTCAGAAGTTTTACTTATTTAGTTATTTACTTATTTATCAATTGATTGATTTATTGTTAAACATGAATACATACTTGTATGGTAAAGTTAAAAGTACTGCAGTTATCAGTGGGTCATTGCAGTAAATATTTTATAAAGCAAGCTCAATGTTTTATCATTCAATGACACGTGAAAAAACTAGTTGTTCTGCTTGTTTTAATCTAAAAGTACAATGTTTTTTTTTTAGTCCCAGGGTTTTATTTGACCTCCACTGTCCTAACTGTATTTTCTGTCTTCATTGTTGTCTCTATAAATAAAAGACATGTCTGGTAAGACAGTGACACACTGCTGCTTATTATATTTTGTTTTATGGAGAAGAAGAAGAAGAAGAAAAACTTTTATTGATATTATGCTCATGTACAATGACATTTTGCCATGTTTCTCCTAATTTCTGCTCTTGGTTCCTTTGTTTCCCTCAGACACGAACTTCTCTTTGAACAGTTCTCTGTTTTATGTTACACCCACATGAAGTAAAATGAAACAGTACAGCATCTACATAAAGCAGAAAAACTGTAGAAATTGAAAAACAGCAGTAAATGTACCAAACCAAAAAATAAATGTATTAAAAATAAAATACAGCAGTTCCATTCCTGGATGACTGGCATCAGATTATATATGGTTTATATAAGATGGAAATAATTACTTTTTCAGGTAGAATGCAGTTCACAAATTTTGAAAAGATCTGGAGTAAATGGAAAAAAAAAAATACAGAGGTGAATTACCCAGATTTCGTGTGAGTCTCTGTTTTAGTTGTAATGTAATTTAGAATATGTATATGTTAAATACACATCACCACCCCCTTTTTTTTCCTATTCTTTTTCATGTACAATTACTTATGTATGTTTAATTTCTGTTTAAGAAAAAACTATAAAAAATAAATAAAATAAAATACATATCTTTACTGCAGTTTTAATTATATTGTTTATCTCTGAGGTAAAAAAAAATGAGTAATATTAGTAAAATTAGAAATATTGCATCTCAAACGACGCAGAAAGTATGGTTCATTTATTTATCACTTCTAGTTTGGGCAATTCCTACTATTGGGATTACCCCCCACCCCACCCCCCGAAAAAAAAAAAAAAAGTTGTTCAGTTGATTCAGAATGCTGCTGCCACATTTACTTTAAACTTTGAAAGCTCTCAACAACCAATCTCTGCTCTCAGACTGAAGGTTTATTGTGGTTCCTAGAATTTCTAAAAGTAGAATGGAAGACACATGTTTCAGTTACTCTGTTCCATTCTTGTATGGCCAACTTCTTGTTTATGTCTGTGATGCTGACTTATATGTACTTTTACTGTAAAACTAGACTCAAGTCCTATGGTTGGTATTTGCTGGGATTATCAAGCTGCTAGAACTCAGTATAACCATGTCTACACTCAGTTGCTGTTTCTCTTTCTGCATTCGATGAGTTTGATAACTGCATTTCCATTTGTGTTTTTATCTTGTGGCTCAATGGGAACTAACCTGTATGAATAAAGGTTCTATGAATCCCAATAAAGTACAACTGACCTCCAAGTCCTCACCTGCTGGTAGCCCCTAAGACTGAGTGGTCCTGTAGGCTCCCACCAACCTTGAGCCACCCCCCCCCCCCCCACACACACACACACACACACTTTTTCAAATTTGTCCTGACAAAAATATACTTTTCTCCGACATGTTGGCACCTGTCAGTCAATCATCAGGGACACGACTCAAAACTAGCAATGAACATTCTGATTGGCCCTTGGATCAAAGGCCAGTGAGACAGTGGGGGGTCACTGTTACTTTGGATTAAAAAAAAAAAAAAAAAAACTGAAACCGTCCAGATGACCTGACTGAACATTGTTGGATTTTATACCTGGATTATTGAGCATAAACTTTGGTGTTACTTTGGATAATTCAGCAGCAACAAACATGCATCTCAAGTGACCGACAGAAAGCTTGACAAATTGCAAAATAATGTACAATATTATGTAACCACTCCCCAGGCTTCAGCATATGTAAGCCCGTAAATTAAGGCAGTCCAGCTGACCTCAAAACTTTGTCTGTTTGTTTATTTCTTGTCCTTTCAACCCCATGCTGGTCAAGGCAGATGGCTGATCATCCTGAGACTTCTTCTGCTATGTCCTCCTGTTAAAAGAGAGCCATTCCTTTCCACTGTTGTCTATGTGCTCACTCAAGGTGGGGATTGCAACAAAGAGAAGTAATGGCATAATGTATGGACTCCCAACCATCACAAACATCTACACCTCCAGATGCAGGAAGAGGGTTGTCTGCATCATGAAGAACCCCACACACCCAGCACATACACTTTTTGCCTTCCCCCTTCAGGCGGAGGGCTGGGGTGCATTGCATGTGGAACCACTAGACTGAGGAACAACTTCTACCCTGAGGCTGTTGGAGTCATGAAACTCTAACCAGGAAAAATCACTGTGAAAAATATCTGTGGCAAATCAATGTAATGCCACTTGGTTGTTGAAGTGTGCTGCTAACTATCCGTGATGCTGACCTCATGCTGCTGATTATTCCATGTTGCTGTGTTCACTGGTCCTCATCTGCTCACACAGACTCATGTTCGTTCTGCTGTTGTTTTGGCACATTGTTTTTGTGCTGTTGGTGCTTAGCGTAGTCTTAGTCTTTTGCATTCTTAGTTACTGTACTTTGTAGTAAATTCTTAATTCATGACTTGATCTTACTAATGTTTTTCTTTACAATTTATGCTTTTGTTGGATGTAACCCTGTGTACGTTTCGTCCCACCTCATGTATCACGTGAGGTGTGTATGACAAATACATCTCTCTGACTCTCTCTTAGAAAGACAACTTTACTACGTTGCATTTTATGAAATGCTGAATGTGACTGTAGAAGACCTGACATTAAACGGAATCTTTTTTGAGTGACTGCTAAAGTTAGGTGCCGGCTCTGTATGATCCGGATAGGAGAAGCGGGTAAAGATGGATGAATGGATTCAGATGACTTTTGTTGTGAAGTGGCACTACAGTAAATAAATAATCCTAACTGAAGTGAAGAGTCTCCAATTTATCTAAAGGAAACGTAAAAAAGAAAACAAGGTATGTGTTTTATTAAAAAAAAATATGAGAAATAGTAACCATACTAACTCCACAAAAAAAGCATTCTAAATTAAATTATTAAATTAGGGCCTGCACTTTTTTCTCTTTATTGAAAGGTAATTAATTTGTATAATAGTAAAACAAGATTTTGTTTATTTGTTTGACTAATTATTTAAAATACAACTGCACTATTCAACTTTCACTGTGCTTTATGAAAAAGCAGAGAAGCAAGCATTTAATATTGTGTCCCAAGTTAAAAATGAAATTAGTGACTTTCCCATGAGAACTGATACATCTGCAATGACTAGTATTTAAAGTAAAAAAACAAATGTACAGAACATGGTAAATAATGTGTGAACTAAAATAAAAAAGACAAATTCATAGTTGAGCTAGGAAAATAATGTATTTATGAAGTATATATTTTTTCCTCTGTCCCTTATTTGATTTATTTATTGCTAAAAATGCTAATAAGCAAAAATACTGTACTAAATAAATCCAGTTGAAGTTATACTGCTTTCACTTATTTTCTCAATCCCTAAAATCTTCTTCAGAGATGTGCAGAGTCTGTGTTTTGATCCTCAGCAGTCAACAAGTCACACATCACCAGTCCATTGAAGGGGCCAAATTGTCCTGTCCTTGAAGAACCAAAATGAACCCCATTAAAATATATCCCTCCAACTCTGTGAGTAGGAAGTAAAGAAGTCAACATCCCTTGTCTTGTGATCTGCCAAAAAACACACTGAGCAGTTGGGCATACATACTTGATAATTAGTCCTAGTTTTCTTGTATTTTCTGTGTAAATGTGCCTGGTTGGTAGTGGAAAGCCAGATTGTGGCAATAAAAACAAGTAACTAAAATCCAAATAATGTAAAATAATGTGGTATTCCTTATTTTTAAGCTACTTTTAACTGAAATAGGTTATGGTGCAAACTATTTTCCTAAGACGTTCAAACACAAGATCCAATATTGTAATTAGTTCAGATTGTTTCACATAATTTCATTACTCACCAAGTTTAAGTAAATGACAAAAAAAAAAAGAAAAGAAAAGAAAAGAAAAGAAAAGTTATATATGTTATATATTAGAGATGGATCATTGTTCCATTACTACACTCCTTAAAGACCACCCACAGAATACTGTATTATAATATTATATAATCTTTAAGTCTTCAGCTGCACTTCCTTCTCTATGCTTTGCTTCAAAGAAGAGGGATTTTCTTTTCATGTTTTAAGTAGCCTTGAAAATTGTTTTTGTGCTTTTTGAACATGTTCAAATCTTTTTACATTGCCATTAGAAGTGTAGTGCACATACCACATAGCTAAAGAGTTAACCAGTAGGTTAGACTGAAATGCAATACATTGGTCGGGGCCCTAGGAACGTTATTGTAAAGATAGTTGTACTAACAACAGCTTAATACAACTTACTGTTTATATTTAATTTTATGGCAGGGCCTCCACTTAGTAGAAAATTGCGACTTTATGCTTTGTTTAACCCACTAAGAAATTAATTTGCTTCACACATAAAGAAAAACAAAACAACTTTTTAAACATAAACTTCAGCCCCAAAATAACCCGTTGCATGCCTGAATCGATGCTTGGTTGCATGGGAGCTACAAAGTAAAAACAAACAGCTCATTTGCCCACTCAGCAAATAAAATAAAAAGCATGTGCATTGGTTTGGTTGTGTACTCACAAATCCTTCAAAGTTTGAGACTGGATCAGGAAAGGTAGATGTGGAGATCCCTTTAATATGCCACTGAGTAAGGTAAGTAGGCAGGTGATGTCACATGAACAGCGAGGTCCTTCCCGGCAGCAACCTCAATGGTGGGAACCCAACGGCTGGATGGGGAACTTCTAACTCGTCCAGCAGATCCAAAGATTAGCCTGGTCCACTTGCATACACTTCTAAATGTCTGTTACAGTCAGCAACTCTGCATTAACCTTTGTAATGGATAGCTTTTCTCTATTATTGTCCCATGTCTGTGTCGCTGTGCGCTCTGCCTTGTCTGGTTTTCACACTGACTCACATTTCATGCAGCGTACCATTAATCCCACCCACTCCCATCTGGCTGGGTCAAATAAAATGCTTCATCCAACACAAAACAAAACCGAACAAGATTGATACATTTCACAAATCAAAGAGTAGGTTGTGAATCTTCCACGTGGCATCCATGTGCATCATTCCTCAAACTTTTATGTAACATTCAAGGAACGTAATGAAATGACAACTGTCTGTTTTAGTCTGCTTGAACTATATTTTACTGACCAAATATTAACAGGTTTTTTTATTATATATACAGGTAGTCCTCGACTTATGAACGGGTTACGTACCTACAGACCGTTCATAACCCGATTTTAACTTACTGTATTTGCCGGATTATAAGTCGCTCCGCTCTATAAGTCGCATTGTCCAATTATGTCCAATAATTTGGAAAAATCCAT
>JARVGS010000736.1:13383688-13393755 GCA_031762315.1 Hypsolebias antenori
GAGGTTAAACTACATGAGTAGTAATGAATCCTAGCAAATAAGAAGACGGAAAATGCACACAAAAAAAAAAAAAAAAAAAAAACTAAACAATCACTAACCATAAAGCACCAAAGATGAAACAGATCTAATAAAAACATATCCGGACATTGGTAAAATTCGTGATTTAACTTCAGATCTCTGGCATTGCCTGCAGTGGGTAATATGCATTCCTTCCACAATTCCTAGATTTTTGTGTAGTATCTGTCTTTTTTTAACATTTGATTTATTTCTCTGTTTATCCTCTGACTATTTCATCAGGACATTAGAGCACAGTTACACCAAGGCGACTCTCAAGGCATCAAACTGCCCTGTGTTTTTTTTTTTTGTCAAAAAGGTGAGACAGAGTTTTACTCACCCATGATTTTGTCTGTTTGGAGCAAAATCTAATCGCTCGACTGTAAACTTTTGTGCGAGTCTGTGCTGCAGCCGCCACTTGGCTCTGTGTTGATTCTTCTTTTATTTTGCTAAACTGTCAGCTTGTGTTACAAATGAAAGCGCCGCTGTCGCGCAGCTCATGCTGTTCGGCGAGGATTAGCCAATCATCAGCGAGAATGATGCAAAACATAAATCACATCCGATTGTGAAAGTGTACACGAACACGTGTTTCTTTTTAGGATTTGCATGGATGTGTGTTGTTGCGCTAAACCCTGCCTCACGCTATGTAATTGAATATTGGGAAAGGGGGGCTACTTTATATGTCCGGGTGTCACAGCTGATGGATGCCCCTCATAAGACAAGCACAATCAGGGATCGTTCCTCAATTTTCCTCCCACGCCTCACCCTTCCTCTCCATCATATTTTCTCCTCCAAGCCAAACAGTTAACCTCCCCCCCCCACCACCATCTTTTTGTGGGCACTGGTAGAGATGGCGTTGTCGCAGTGGATTTCATGCTGCCACATGTTGTGTCTGTTCTGTTCTAATTGAGAAGGAGGCATGCTGTCTTTAATAAGAAGTTCTACGGCCATTACAAGAGGAATGAAAATGGGGAGTTGTTGAAGAAAGTACATTTTTCCATCATTTATACATAATCATGAACTTTTAAGACAAAATGTTCAGCAGAGAAGGCAAAATAAAGAGGTTTTTAGATATACTTTACTCTATATAGATCTTTTTTCTTATGATGTGCATATTTCTGTCACTTCTTCTGTGTCCTGTATTTCAGAGTTGGATGTGAGAGTAGACACTCATGATGCTTCTGCACTCAGTACTAGACAAAAAGGCTTTTCACTTCTATATTTTGTGGGATTAAAAAAAAAATCCTCTTTTCATTTTACTTAAATAAGCCACACTCGAGGACAGGATAAGACTTTTACTAGCAAGGTCAGACTTTCACAACAAGTTACACAGATAAGTAGAAGTTTTACACACAGGGAGCCCAGTCACGAGAATCTGCCACGGGCAGTGTGCGAGGCTTGTTTTTATGCGCTTATCAGCTCCCCAGGCTGACTGGTGTCCTTGGCCCTCCAGCTGCACATGCAGGATCAAATCAGTTCCTCATTCAGCCCTCTCTGAGAGAGGAAAGAACTATCTGGTAACTCAAACACATGTTTCATGTGCAGTTAACTTTTTCATCCATGTTAGTTAAAAACATCCATAAACCTTGACACCCACACCATCACAGGCAAGCACATAAGAAGCTTTCTTTCACTACAGTCTTTGCACATGTACAGATGTGACTATCAGACCAGGAACTTACATATTAAACAATAAGTCCAATGTTACGGCCACCAGTATGTCTATGTTACGCTGTTCCCATAATTTTATCACCATCATTATCATGGCTCAGACATAAGACCAGTGTAACTGGTGATTCAAATGATACATCCACAACATTACTACAAAAATTGTGTGCACACTTAAACCCACTGTAGATCTATTACAAGCTAGCAGACATTTTTGGAAGCATCTAATACACACTTGAAGACCAACAAAACTCATCTACACTCTGGCTGAGTTTATGTTTGTGTTGTTTGTTAGAATTAAGATTTTAGTTTCACAAAAGTACCCTGCGTGCTTTTATTATGCAAATATAAAACAGATATGTGATGTGGATGTTAAAATGCATTCCAGTACTAGTGCAGAAGATACATTCTGGGGGAAAAAAAAAAAAAAGTTTTTATTCATCTGGAAAACAAAACAGCTATACAAACCTCTACTAACACATTTGTTTCAATTCAGTTTATTTGCACACAGTCCAACTCTGAATCTGACAAACGTATATCTGCTAAAAAGTAACCTGAATAGATTAGGTTATAAGTTGAGCCAATTTAACAAATCATGCTTTCTTATCATCATTCTTGCTGTTATTTTTATTTAGCAAAAGTTTCTAATGCAGGCAATTCTTTTCAAAGTTTTATTCTCCCTAGAACCCAACTAGAATAAAAAAGGTTGAAAAGTTGTACACAGCCAGTCCAGGGTAATACGAGTAATTATTTATGGAAGAAGAGCATTCAGTTATTGTGAGGACACCTGCCAGAAATAAATGTACCTCAATAGTACTGGTCTAAAAGCTAAAATAATGTAACTCGGTAAACAAGAGAAAACACTAACTGTTACAATACATCCAATTTTAGATCATTTGCAGCGCATGTTCTATGTTTAAGGGGGGGAAATGTTGTAATAAAGCATATGTTTTGTTACTCCAAAGCACCATGAAAAAAATAACATGTTTAAAGCTGATTGATTTTCATGGTCAAAGGCAAAAGCATCTCTTCCCAAAGGGCTGGATCCAGTTCAGTGAAAAGATTAGGTTAAATTATGTCCACAATTATTTTGTCAATATAGAGAATGTGATCTGAAACTTGACTCACTGATTAAAATATTGGTTTGACTGTGTTGGTTTTAGCTTAATGGAGCATAAAAAGGAGTCACACATTAACATGAAAAATCTTTAATTGAATGCTTCTCAATCGACATATTTATTTGTTGTTACCAAGTATTTTATTATGTACTCTTCTGTAAATTTCATTATTATGCTAACATTATATTAATATATTATTTTAAGAATGTACAAAGTACATTCACCCAGTCAATTTAATGTGTAAAACTAACCAGGAAATGATGTGGTGCAATTAATACCTAAGCCTAAATCATAAGTAAAATTGACTGTAAAATATGAAATAAAAGCCTAACATTCTTTGTTGTAATGCATTGCAAGATCAAATCTTAATGTTATAAACAATCACATGCATCACTGAGTGATGTTTTGTTATTTGGTCTGTGCTCATGATAAGTACAGTATTGGAAATAACTCAGCAACAACCTCATAAACATTTAGAACAATACGATCAAATAAGTGAATTATTGTCTTGCCAGCCTTCTTCAGTTGGGTTTACTTGAAACTTTAGATGCACATGTGATATTTTCTTTCTGGGATTTTCATAAAAATGTATCCAGTGTTTCATAAGTATTTCACTTACAATTACACACACAAACATACAGTATGCAGACACAGGCAAAAACATTATCACCCAACATTATCACCCACTATTTGCCTTTCGGCAGCAGGCGATGGTAAAATGTGAGAGGGTAAACGGAGGTAAGGGTTTCAAATGAAAATTGATCTCACAATTTAAATACAGGTATCCTGATGAATGCTTAGTAATCCAGGTTGAAAAATCCAACAAAGTCCAGTCAGGTCCTTTGGACGGTTTAATTTTGTTGAAACGTTTCATCTTTCATCCAAAAGACTCCATATAGAAACCATCTGAGCACCATCAAACTGCTTGACCCACTATGTGAAGGTGCTATTTGTAAGACGGAGTTTGTTGGGGCTCCTTGGACTGATGAAGTCTTTTGGATGAAAAATGAAATGGTTCAACTAAAACTAACTATCCAGAGGACCTGACAACTTTGTTGGACTCCTGATTCAAACTTCGACATCTTACTGCCATCCTTTTTTGCAACCTCATAACAAGTGTCACGTTTCACAAGTCAGTACTCCACAATGCATCCACGGCAATGCATCAGCTGTTGGTGCATGCAGCGGTAAACCCACCTCAGGCTTTAGCAAAACAGAAGTATTCGACTCCCTTGGATGAGGAAGAGTTGACAGTGCTGCATAGTTCAGCTCATTTCTAATAAGATGTATTAGATACAGACCTCCAATCATTACTTATGTTGCTTTTAAACATGACCACAATCACACATGAGTTATTGATGCAGTTTTTTCTCTCTCTATTATTTGAAGAAAGAAAAAAAACAGATATATGATCTGATATTAGCTTATGAGTGCAGTAGAGGTAAACTGTAATGTCACACTGTGTGGTCAAAAATGGCTGAAGTTGACAAAGATTGTGTAACTCCACACGTCTTCTATATCTTGACTAGTAGAGTGGAACCAGCAGCTGGAAAAATACCTTCATTTAATCTGGAACACTACAAAATGAGGCAGGTCGCTTCAAATGTATTCAAACAAAAGCTGTTTTGAATAAAGATAAAAAGTGAGGTTTTTATGGTCTGGCACCATACGGAGAGGTGGTGATAATGTTTGTACGTGTTACTGTGATCAATTGTCTGTAAAGTTAACAAAATATCTCATGACGAAACAGATGAATTTTTAATGAAAAAAATGAAAATACAATAATTTGATGAACATGTAGGAGATTAAAATTAGGACCCAATTGTGTTCAATATGGCCACTATAGCTAAGCAAAACTAGCAACAAAAAAAAAGGCTTATATCAAAAAGTTATATTTTTTTTACACATCACAATACTAACATTTGAACATAGGAAGAAATCAGAAATTGTTATTATTATTATTATTATTATTTAATCTCAGGTTTCTTGTTTCTTGATGAGTTGTCCAACGGTCTTTCATGTTGCTGTTGTGTGACTTGTTGCCACATCTGGTGCAGAAATCAAATCAGCTCAGCGATGTTTGATGGTTTGATCCATCTTCCTTCTGATGGTTTGACCCGTCATCCTTTTGATCATATTCCAGAGCTTTCCAGTGGGGTTCTGATCTGGAGATTGGGCTGACCATGATGAGATCTTAATCTGATGGTCCTACAGCCACATCTGGACCTCACTAAAAACCTGATGCTCGCTGTATCCCTCTGAACTTTTCTTTTACTCACTGAAACATTTTTATTTTCAACTCTCTGGACATGGCCTACAGTTATGTTTTTCCCATTACTTTGAGTTCCTTCCAGCACTGTGTTTGCCTTCCAACTGGTTGACTGCAACAAGGTACTATGACCACACCAGTTATGTACATACTTTAATGAGTTAAAAAATGTGGTAATTGCTCAATCAGTACTTCATTAGGTACAACCAAGGATGGTTATATATTGTCTTTCATCAGACACTGGAACAAAATTGCTATCATACTGTATGTACCTCATAAAATAATAATAGATATACAGTTTGTTTCAGAGCTGTATCTCATGAGCCAGTAGATGGTTCTTAATTAAACTCTCAGAAAACAATCACTGGATGGACATCCACAACTCACTGAGTTCTGGAGTCAACCCTTTTATGATGGTCGCCTAAGCTAATTGATGTTAACCAGCACAAGATGGCTGCAACTCAGTTTTACAAACATCAAGCTAAATTCTTTGTGGGAATCATTGAGATTCATCTCCTTGATACCCCCCCACACCAAAAAAAAAAAAAAAAAAAAAAGTCCTTTAGATGTTAAACTTTTTAAATACAGGGATTAAAGAAAGTGTTTGGCGACATGATGGTCACATTATGTGAAACTGGAAAAAATCCAGCAACACGCTGGGGTGGATGAATGGATGAAAGCCTTTCTGATACAAAACAAATGTGACTGAATATTATGCTTTAGACAAACAAAAGATTTATCACTGTTTTAATTCCGAGAACCACTTTGACTTACAGACAATGAAGCAAATAATTCATTTCAAATTAGTGACATTGTCCTTTATTAAGTTTTGGATTTGCTTTATTCAGACATGGGGCTGGCTTTTATTTGTAGATTATTTTAGAGAACAAAGAGTAAAAAATCAGTTTAATGTAGCCTGTAAAAGTCAAGCACGTCTTCATCCAGTGAACAATGCTAAATATAAAAACAAGGTAGACAAAATTAATCATACACATTTTCACAAATAGACAATTTACTTTATAAAATGTATTTTTTAATTGATTTATTACTTAATGTTCTGCACAAAATAATGTTGAAATAAAACATTTTATTCAATATACTTTTGAAAACATGCAGCTCAACATATTTCAACTAGATTAAATTCAAGCATGTAAAAGGTTTAAATAGCATTTTGCAAATCTACTTTCATATCAAGTTAAATTTTGCCTGTTTTGACAACAAGTTTAATGTAGCTTCAACAATATGATGGAACAGCTTTGTCCTTGTTTGTGACAATTTTCTGAAAATTTTTAAAGAAAAAAAAAACAGTCAGTTTCATAAGGAAAATAAATCATTTAAAAAAAGCTTCATAATTTTAAGCCTGATACTTCTGCTCTATTTTCTAATTTGAGCAGTAACGTTACATTATTACAAGGCTGACTTGTCTGCCTTCCAACTCAAACATCTCTTCTTCGTCAGAGATTATGATGATTTAACTGTCGACCACGTTAAAAGGGCCGTGCAACCTACAATCTACTGTCTGTAGTAAATGACCACACCAAACACAGCCAAAGGTGAAAGGGAAACATAAAATTCTGCCTCTCAAAAACCTCATAAATCACTCTTGGATTAAAAAAGACCAACTTAGCTTTAGGTTTGTTGCTTTGAACAACTTTGGTTGTCTCACTTGGTGGGGCTTTTCTTTTCTAACAAGGATAGATGCACCATTTAGTGGAGGAGCTTGCTCACATGAAGACATTAAGGCTAAAATAAAGTTTGTTTTAAAGGGTGTATAAAGTAAATATTATCCAGCTCTTTACAATCATTTTCTACAGTTTAAGGGTTCAAGAAGCTTTCATTCCAAATGAAAACTCAAATGAAACATATATACTGTACTGAGTTCCCAGTTGTCAAAAGTTAAAAACACATTTTGTCTCAGTAAAATTTAATCCCATACTATTATAATCCTAATGAGGTCAAAATGGTAACACAGAGACCTTCTGCCCTCATGCAGTCTATGTAAAGGGTGAAGCCCAGGTCCAACACGCACATGTTGGACACTGCAGATATCATACGTTTGCTGGCACTTGACTGGTTCAGGTTTACAGGGCTGCAGAATCAACGTGTCTGATGGTGTTCAGTTTCAAGAGATGTGGAGGCCATGCCCTTACAGGTATGCAACCAGGACTGGTTCTTGTTGTGGGGTGAGCAGATGGATTCTCATGCTTGTCCTCAAACTTTTTTGTCTTTTATTTGTGGTTAAACTACTGGTTGCCTCTTCCTAATCTTTTCTGCTCAGAATCCATCCCTCTAGTTGTAGGTTTGACTTTCAGTCACTACAGCACCTGCCCGTCTGCTACAAACTAGGGGTGTAACGGTATGCTAAAATCACATTTCGGTTCGGTTCAATTTTAAGGAGGTCTCGGTTTGGTTAATTTTCAGTATAAAAAAAGGCAAAATGGTGATGTACAAAATGTTTATTTTGAAAATATGCCAAGTAAACAATACATTTGTATAAAAATAAATAAAAGCCACCCATTTGGATGATATTTTAAATATCGGCACTCTTTACAATAACAGTCAGAACCAGAACAATAAGCAGCACCAGACCGTTTACAATCTAAAGTTTTAAGTTTTTGTCCAAAATGACCAACTTGTCCACATTTTTTGCCAAAAGTACAGATCTAGTTGCAGTGAATATATCCAGCGGTGGAGAAAACCGCTCACTAACAACAGGTAGCAGCAGTATGGCTGTATTTGGCCTCATTACTCACAACCTCTTCTTGGACCTGCTCCCACCTGTTCCTGGAAAAGTTCAGAGCTCAGTCATCACAGACTTCTTAGCTGGAGGTGATCTCTGGTGGATTTCCCTGAAGAGGAAGAAGACAGCTGCTATCTCTGTCCCAGACTGGAAATTAAACACAGAGGTTAAAAAAAAGAGTTAATAAGATTATAAGTTTAAATTTAAAAAGTTAATTAGATAATACTGTAATAATAAAAGAACAATACCTCTTCTTGAATGGTTGTTATGAGGTGGTTAAATCTCTCGGTCATCATCATCATCAGGGCAGGGCTTTAATCAGCCCCAGGCTTGTTGACAATATCAGTTTTAGCTTTTTCATAAAGTGCTGAACTTTTTGACTGAAGTGTTGACGTGATGGATGTCGTAGCGAGGCTCAGTAACTTTAAAGCTGGCGCATCAACAAATTAGATCCAGAGCTTTAAAAACTCCTACAGCTTGTGTTATTGCTCTGGACCGATCTGAGTTACTTGATAAAGGTTGTTTAAATGCTTCTGTGTTATCGGTCTTTGCAACAAGCTGCTTTTCTTATTTGTAGAAGATGTTCACATTCAGATTATGTCATTTTAAGCGCGTTAAGTTAAGAAGTGTTGCCTGCTGCAGATCCAATCTCCATGAAACAACGTCGACATTTGCATTTGCGCTCGTCTTTTAACAAGAAAGCCATAATGTTCCCAAACAGGAGACGCTAGGCTGCTAATGCTACACCTGTTGCAAGATAATAGTGCCATGCTGAAACACGCTTAGGAATTTTAGTTCCGCGGCATATAATCTCTTGTTGATAAAATTTAATGAGTGTAAAAAATGACCGAAGTGGTACGCATGTGGACCAAACCGAACGTGCCATACCAAAATGGTTCGGTACACCCACGTGTGTCATTACACCCCTAATATATATGCATGTATCTATGTACATGTATGTATATATGTAGGCCCTATATTTTAAAATAGTTTTTTTATATTCAAAAACAATTTCCTCCTGTCCTCTGGTGAAACCAGACATATTTTCCTGTGCTCCACTAAACACTAAACATAGAAAACTAAACACAAGGGTAAATAACAAGTTCAAGGTGGGTGGCCAGGGGGCCATCCAAGACATGGAGTGGACTCAGGGGGGAGGCCAGGAGACAGTCCATCATCAGGCAGGAGCTCTGGAGGGCGATTCAGGGAAGAACCCAGAGCTGCAAATGCCAGGAACGTGGCTGGAGTTGCCAGTGCCTGAGCTGCTGCTAGAGACAAGGGCGTCTGAGCTGCTGCTGGAGACAAGTGTGCCTGAGCTGCTGCTGGAGATGAGGGCGCCGGAGCTGGAGACGAGGGCGCCAGAACTGGAGACAAGGGCTCCAGCGCTGGAGACGAGGGCGCAGGTGCTGTCGCTGAAGCTGGGAGCGCAGGAGCCGCCGTACGAGTTACATGAGGTGCGGGATCCACCTCGGGGGCTGCATGCAGCGTGGGATACACCTTGGCTGCCGGATCTTCTGCAGAAGGATCTGGAGGGGACTTAAAACTCATGACCAAGTATGGCTCTGGAACTGGGGCAGGTTAGTCTGGGTCTGTTGGCTCAGGACAGGCTGGGTCCTCACACTGCGTAAAATATGCAGGGGCTGCAGGAGGTGGAAAAACTATGGGAACTGCAGTAGGCTTGGGAGCGACCACAGAGGCTGCAGCTGTGAGGATCACTGGTGACAGAGCAGGAGGCCCAGAACATTCTGGAGGGGACACAGGGAATGTGGGCTGGGAGTCAGCAGTCCGGTGGATGATATTCAGCACCCGTTGCTCCTCCAGTGCCATATCGAGGAGCTTTGCCATCTTCGAGTATTGGATTAGTCCGGGCAGCCGAAGGAATTTACCCAAAACATCCTGCGTTGCGACCCATCTTGCCTGAATGTCATTGGGGGTGCATACTGTACGAAACAGTGCCCAAGAGACACTGAGGAGCCACTGCTCATCCTCCGGGGTGAGCACAGATGGGCAGCCTGCTGGGTCTTTGTATGGTGCTGGCATTCTGTCATGTTGCGGTCTGGTTTAGACTAGGGCTTTAACAGACTACTCGAGTAATCGACACATCGATTACTTGGAGCTCTATCGAGTTTTGTTATTTCACGTCGAGTATTCGTAGTGACGTCATCACGTTGCAGTTACAGAACAGAAAATGAATCAACTTCCTGTTTGGAGCGCGTTG
>JARVGS010000736.1:13412001-13427248 GCA_031762315.1 Hypsolebias antenori
ATAAAATAAATAAATAAATAAATAAATAAATAAATAAATAAATAAATAAATAAATAAATAAATAAATAAATAAAATTTCCTCCCTCAGACTAAAAACAAGCATATTAAGATGACTGGTAACGCTGAACTCTGGGGCGGCTGTGGCTCATTGGTTAGAGCAGTCGTCCTCCAATGCAAGAGCTGGGGTTCAACTCCACCAGTTGTCACATGCCCAAGTGTCCCTGGGCAAGACACTGAACCCCTCATTGCCTCTGATATGTGTCTCATTGGTGTATGAATGTGATAAAGCTATGATTAGTCTCTTTATAGTGATTTGTTCAATTATCTTTGTATAGATCTAGAAGAGTGCTGTATGAATGGGTAAATGAGGGCACAGATTGTATTGTAAAGTGTTTTGAGTGTCTTTATAAGCTAGAAAGGTGCTGTATAAGTACATTTCATTAAAAGTGTCCCTAGGTGGTAGTGAGAGAGTGAATGGTTGTCTCCTTTGTCTCTGTGTCCCTCTGATGGACTGGAGACCTGTCCAGAGTGTCTCCCACATCTTACACAGTGATGGATATGGATATGGGCACCAGTGACCCTTGTGACCTGAAAAGGAAGAAGTGGACAAAGGTAATTGATGGATGGTTTATTATTCTTATTATTATCCTTATTCTTATTATTAATGTTACACATTATTTATCAGTTTGTTTAGCAATAGCTATGTAACACAGTAATCAATGAAACAAACACATTGTATTTTTTTTTCCTGTTAAGGTGAGTTGTGAGCTTGCTTCTTTGTCTTTTCACAGCAGTTTTTGTTCCTGCAGCTTTTATTGTGAAAGGATGACAGTGAAGTGTCAGAGCACTGACACCTGTCATGATGTGCTACATGATAAAAAAAAATGCACAAAATCCCCCCCAAAAAGTTTGTTTTTGTTTGTTATTTTGGCTTTAAGTATAACTTTCAGAAATTTAAATATCATTCAAGGGTGACTGTCACTCTAAACATAAATCTGTTTATAACAATAAAGAAAAGACAAAATGCACTTGTGTAGACTATGCTGCTGCTTAAGCACACATTTTTTTTAAAATAGTAAGAACATTAAAAAAAAAATCACATTAAATAGAAATTAAATCCAAACAGTAAAAGTTTTGTAAGTATTCATGGCAAAAAAATACATACATTTGAAACAAATAAACTAAATAAACAATATCTGGAGTTTGGATGCTTCCACACAAGAAGCAGATGGTGATGTTCTCTGATTTTGAATTTTTTTCATCTTTGATGTGCGATGCAAGAATGGTTCTGTGCTGCAAGCAGCTGAGCAAAGAACAAAAACATGCATTATGTTCATGCAAATGTAAAGCTACAACTAATTCAACTTGAGTGCAGCGATCTGTCAACCCATTTGCATCTATTTAAAGAAAATGTGGCATACTTATAGAAAAAAATGGAGAATAAGTTAATTCTCTCTTGCCATGCAGTTATCTGCTGGTCCTCTCCTTCACAGTAATGCCAGCCCAAGACTCCCCCCACCACCCCAATAGCGTCAGTTTTACAGCTGCAAAACCAGCTACTTCCTGGATTTCCATTTGATTGCCAAGCATGACTATTTTAGGTGCTCACCTTCTCTGCTTCCCGTGTACCATCACAGAAAGTGCAGCGCCCAAGCATCTTTTAAAAAAACATCACTTTTCAGTTCCATCTGAATCAGCGGTATGAAGATGCCTGGGGTAGATTCCACACAAGTAAAACGAGTAGGAGCAGGTCAACTCACTGCACCTGACCACTTGCAACATGCAAACTCACTGCACAATGTGTCAGATCAATCAAGGTTTTATTTTTACAAAGCAAATGTTTTATTTAAATTTAATATTGTGTGATGCATTTAGGCTGCTTTATTAAGATCAGGGTTAGGATTATGAGTTAGGATTAGATTTATATACGCTGTATACATGTTTAGTTCCAGTGGTAAATAGTGCAGCTAGTCAATATATACAGTACTGTAGATGTACAGCGGGCTATGAGTTGAAGTCACAGAGCAGTGAGTTGTGATGTACACAAATTAATAAGTGTCCTCAATTATCAAATTTTCAAGAAGTGTAAGGTACATTTTAGGACAATTTTATTTATTTATTATTATTATTTTTTTAAATTTTAACCCAGGTATGTTGTATAAAAAAATGGGCGTGGTGATCAAGCATGTCAAGTTTATTTGTTTCACACATTTTATACAGCAAGTGTAAACGCCACATGCCTCATGTAAGCAACAAGAATAGCTCATGAAATCATAAATGTTTGTGGACTGAAGGCTGCATGGAAATGGAAATCCGAAATAGTAACATAAGAAGATAATAGGTTAACACTTGAGTCCTACTGTAGGCTTAAGAAACTGCATTAAAGCAAGTAAGTAAGAAAAATGTATTTATAGCATATTCTATAGATAAACTCGCAAAGAACTTTACAGACATACAGACACAAGCTTAATTTAAAGCAAAAAAAGCTGATTAAAAACAATGAGTAGAACATTTAACTAAAAGCTAGTCTGATTAAAAATGTTTTAAGCTGCTTTTAAAGGAATCAACAGAGACAGTCATATAAAGAGACAGGGGAAAGGCATTCCACAGTCTGAGGGCTACGACCTGAAAGGATAGGTCACATCGAGTATGAAACCAGATCTTAGGGACCTTTAAGAGGTCCAGCGCTGAAGACCGAAGGGTGCAGGATGGAGAATAAGGAGTCAAAATTTCAGTGATGTATTGGGGGGCCTGTTCATTTAAAGCTCTAAAATCAAGACTAAAATTTTAAAATGCATTTTGAATTTGACAGATAGTCAATGTAGAGAAGATAAAACTGGTGTGATGTGTGACCTTCTATTAATTCCTGTTAAAAGCCTCGCAGCAGCATTCTGGACCAACTAGAGACGAGTGACAAAAGATTTGTTAAAACAAGTAAAACGGGAATTACCATAATCTATATGAGAGGAGATAAAAGCATGAATAGTCATCACCAGGGATAGCGTTGCCTTCAATTTAGAAATATTTCTCAAATGATAAAAGCAACTTTTTACCAGATGTCTTGAATATTTGTCCAAAGACATTGACTGGTCAAACAGAACACCAAGTTTCTGAGGCTCAGCTGAGAAGAGCTCAGAGAATTGAAGTGTTGCTTGATCCTACAGGAACTTTCTATTCAGGAGCAATGATCGGGGTTTCAGTTTAGCTATAATTTAACTGAAGGTAGTTGTTAGCTAGCCATGTCCTAATAAGGAAACACCATTTAGTAATTCAGCTAACTTGTCTAAATCTGAATAATAGAAGGAACAGTACAGTTGAATGTCATCAGCATACAAGAGGTAAGACACCTTATAACCGGTACAGATAAAATTTCTAAGAGGGCTGCTGTATAAAAGGAACAAAATAGGACTTAATACTAAACCTTGAGGAATGCCATATAATAATGGAGTGATCTTAGACAGTATGTTATTTGCAAACATATGTAGAGGAAATGGGGCTATGGATATATTGTTAAATATCAGTTATGAGTTAAGCTAATAAATAATACATTATTGTGCAAATATCCTCATCGTATGGGCACCACCTCTCCTTAGAGAGGAAAAATCAGTCTCTTATTTACCCCCAAACAATGTAAACTGAAGGTGAGTTCTTTTCTCATGTTTAATGGGCATCAATTTAGTAATACACACAGATATGCCAAAATAATCACAAACTCAGTTGATTTTATGTATTTTTTTGTAAAAATAAGAATTGGTGACTATGTATGCATGACAAAAATTAACTGAACACCAAATGGCTTTGATGAGTAAAATAGATTAAACTTAAAAGGCAGAGGACTAGCTTCTGTTTGTGAAGTGGTTAAATTGGTCTAAGGTGAGCTAAGTTGGTCTGATAAGTTGTGATGTAGGGTCACCAGCAAACAGGTGAAACCATGAGAGTTGTCCCATGAACAGTTTCCAGAGATATCAGGCAGGTGGGTGCAGATTGGTAGCTCGTAAGTTGAGAAATCTCCCGAGTTACCTCGACCGTAGTCCTCCTCTGGACCTGGTTCGATGGATAACTGTATGGATTACTCACAGTTCACTCTGGGAAGGTGCTGGTTCTGTATATTTTGTCCCGGCTCGTCTCTGTCTTCCTAGGTTGTCTCACTAGGAAGTATTCTTCTCTGAGGTCAAGTACAGTAGGGTGTCTCTGGAGTTGTTTTTGAAGTCCAGAGAAGCGTGTAGGCTTCGGAGCATCTCCAAAGCATGTGTCTGTGTCTTGTTCTCTGTGCAACGTGTGTCCCCAAAGAAGTTGAATCTGAAGTGTATCTCCAAAGTTTCAGTGCAGAAGCAGGTTTCTCCTCTCATCTCTGCTCAAAAGTGAAGTTGTCTCCCTAAAGTGAAACTTAACTGTGTGTAAAACAGATAAGATGGATTCACCTCAAGAGGGGTGGTTCTAAATTTTGCTTGTTTTTATAGATCTAACGTCCTGTTTTCTGCCTTGAAGTTTCCTTTAAAAGAGAAAATAAGACATGTATCATTTTAAAGAAAAATTACTTAAAATACACATTTTTATGAATAAACATTCAGCATATGGAATAAACAGAAATGACATCTTTGAATTAATAACATGCAATGTTTTGGCCAAAGGTGTCGCTGTCCATCTGTCCATCTCCTGGAGGAATGGAATGTCAATTAGAATAAAGTAAGGGTTCTTATATTGTTTTATCTTCATGAGAATTAAAGTGAGTACGGTAATACTCTTTTTCAATAAGGCAAGACATCAACGTTACAATTTCCAATGTTTTAGAAACTCCGAGTTCAGTTGAACAAAAGCTCATTAAAACGGTCTGTCCGTTTCCTGGGAAAATGAGTTCATATTGCAGTGAAGTTACACAGTGACAGTTTCTTATTACATTAGTGTCAAACTCAAACTTGTGAGCTAAGACAATATTTGTAAAACAATATCTGTTCATTCCAAAGGGAATAGATTAATCTTGTTTTTAACAGTTTCAAACAAAACAAACAACAACAAAAAAAAAAAAACAGAAATGATGTTTGTTTAAGATGAGGCGAACGCTTTATCTTGTTGAGTTGAGGTGAAGTGTTTCTGAGGCGAGGTGTTCCCCTACACATAGAATAGGTTCTGTTGCCCAGGTGGGAGGTAAACCACTTAAGAACTGATCTAGAAATCCCTCTCTCATTTTGTAGTTGATGTAGAATTTTGTTGTCGACTGTGTCAAAAGCTGATGACAGATCCAATAAAACCAATTAAAAAAAAAATCTAAATAAAGCAAGAAGTTGCAGCATTGGTGTGTTCTGGAAAATTCCAGCAAAGATGCATTTGATATTAGCTAAGACACAAGCTGTCCAAAACATTAAAAACAATAGGAAGCTGTTTTAAAATGTATTTTTTTGTATTGCATAAAACTAGTAAAGAGAGGTAAATATAGGAGTGACATGCTCAGTGCTTTAAACTTTAGTTACAAGGACAATTTGGACTTGTTTCAAGAGGTGTTCTGAGGAGTTCTCAAAGATCAATGTTTTACCTGCTGTAGAAGTAGCTCAAAGCATTTTGAGTTTGGAATCTCTCAAAGACGGCAAGCAAACAACAAACTTGAGCAGGCTTCTTTTTGTTGTCCTGAAACAAGATGTGTCTCACACACTAGTGGTGTGTGATAATGCAAACGTTTGATCCAATACCAAGTAAATATAGGGTTAGTATAAATTTTATTGATATTGATACCTTTTTGAAATTACAGTGAACGTGTCGTCTTACTGCTAAATTAGTTTTTTAACTGTTTGTTGTTTGTTTTTGTTTTTATTTTTGTGATTGTTTTCTTTGGAATATTAAGTAAAATCCAGGACAGAATGAAGCCTTTTGCTGTTTCATCACACCATTTCTCACTTTCAAACGACGTCTCCAGCAACATTAGTTTTTACATTTTTTTATAAAGTTAGTGTAACAGCTATGGCATGGTGACACAGTTGGTAGAGCTACTGCCTCTCAGAGAGATGGTTGCCAGATCAAATCCCAGCCTGAGGCCTTTCTGGGTGGAGTTTGAATGTTTTCTCCATGCATGCGTGGGTTATCTCTGGGTACTCCAGATTCCTCCCACAGACCAAAAACATGCATGTTAGGCTGATTGGAAACTATGTCCCTAGGTTTGAGTGAGAAAGTCAATGGTTGTTTGTCTCTATGTGTCTCTGTAATTGGCTTGTGACCTGTCCAGGGTGTCCCCCACCTCTCAGAGATGGATGGATGGATGGATGGATGGATGGATGGATGGATGGATGGATGGATGGATGGATGGATGGATGGATGGATGGCTGGATGGACAGCTTACAATGTGGTTATTACATGCCAAAATGATGTATTTATTGTGGTTTGTTACTTGCAGTGGTCCATGTTAGACTAAACAAACTGTGGTAAGATTAACCAGGCAAAAAAAAAAAAAAAAAACATAAAATTAAATAAAATTAAATTAAAATAAAAAAGGAACAGAACAGGAACACAGTGCAATCTTTAACAAAATGATGTTTGAATATACATTACATTTTTGTTTTCTAACAACCAAGCCCCTTGGCCTGAAGCATAAACATCCAAACTTCCATATAAATATATTTTCATTGCAAAAGTACAAACTATGTATAGGGTTTTAAAATTGTATTCACATGAATTGTGATAGCATTTAGTTGTTTTAAGATGACTTTGGACAAGCCAGTTGTTAAAATATCTTCTCTGAGAGACCTTCTGTGTGGCACTCAAATCAGGTAATGCTCTGAGACACTTCTACTACATGTTAGGTAACTCCATTAAACACCACTTCAAATAAAATAAATACAGTCCAAACTATTCCTTTAGCTGGCTGCATCACTCTGAAAAAGATGGGGTCATATGGTGCTGTTTAGCTATTCCTGCAAAATGTGCATTACAATAATCAGCTGGAAACTTTCTACTTTTGAATCCTGCCAGAAAGCTGCTTTATGTTTTTATGTCAAGCTGGTGAGTACTGTTTGCGTGATTAAATCAGAATGCCATGTGAATGTAATGTTGTCTTTTTTCCTCTCTTTCAGGCCAGAGGTGTCCTTTCTAAACGCAGCCATGTGTGATGGCAGCCAACGCTTTGCAAATTAATGAGGACTAAGGGGGTCTTTTTAAAACACCCCCTCAGCTTGTGTTTTCTCCCCTTGTTTAAGTTTAAATAAATATTTGCTTCATTCACGTGCTCTTCTCATTGTTTTTGTGGGGGCTGAGCTGCAGCAGCACAGTGAGATTCATCAAGTGAGATGGAAACCGTATGGGACACTTCATTAGCAAGCATCTGTGTGCCATGCACGCACAAGTTAAGCCCCAAATACAAAATGCTAAAGTGTCTGCACTTCCCCCAATGAATTGCACAGGGATAACAAAATCCCATTGTGCAGCAATGATAGTGAAATGGTGATTATTCAGTAGTGCAGTGTCATTTTCGCCAGTGGACTTTCTCATGCATAATGCATCCAAATCATTGCGTTTTTCACTCTTTTCTGGGCTACAATGCATTTTTCATCAAGTCAGTGAAATATTAAGCACTCCTATGATTTGATATTCTCTTCCAATGGGGAATTCCATTCATATATGTATATATTTTTTTTCCAACATGATTTAAGACTTTGCTGGGAACAAACTTCCTTGGATGTCTTCAGTTGTTTATTTACTGGAAGGGTGTTTGATTGGTTAATGCCAAGACAATGATCAGTGAGCCAGCCAATCAATTCCAGAGATCATCAAAGCTCAGGGGCCATTGATTAATGAGAGGACTCGGCTTTGAACTGGAGGTTTGGCTCACTCCATTGTATTTGACTGAAATTAGAGAGTGTCTGTGAAGCTACTTTTCCTCTTGTTGCCCTCAGATTTTAAATATAAACTAAACTTACAAAAGGAACTGTTGCACCTCAGTTTAAATTTTGTTGCAAGAAAACGTTGTTTCAAGATCCTAGTTCATTTGACTTAACATTGCTCTAATATTGCATTGATTGGTTGATTAATCTAGAGCTATATAAAAATATATCACTTTTTTCTCTGTTGTGAAAAAGGCTTTACAAAGTAGAACAAAGGTTACTGGGTACAAAAGTTTAGTAGAAGTAGTGCAAATCTTACATTTTCCAGAAAGATTTTTTTGTTCATTTTTAATTCACCCTCCAGCATATAAAGTCCTGATATAACTTTTAGCATAATGAGGTTCAGAGAACTATTGAGGAATAATTAAAGAAGCAGTTTATTGCTTGCAAATACTTGCAAACAGAATCTTTATCTCTCAATCCCACTGAGACAACGGTTCAGTGGATGTTATTTATACTTTTATTTTCATGTATTAATTTAGTCTTTGTTTAACCGGGCAAATCCCGTTGAGCTCACAGGGCTTTTTTTTTTTTTTCAACAGAGGCTTGGGGGCCGCCTGTACATGTATATTTTTGGTATGTGGGAGAAAACAGGAAACCAACACAACCTCGAGGAGAACAATCACACAGCCAACTCCACACAGAAAGACTCAAGGCCCAGCCCATGGCTTCAGCCTAGACATTTAAACATGATTTATGCTTGTTTTAGAAGTTTTTAGACAAGCGGAAGAACACAAGCCAGCCTATTAGAAATTCTAAGCCTGTGCATCTCTTCTGCTTGTCCCAAGCCTGGTTAAATGGTAAGAATTGTGTCAGGAATGGTATCAGGTGTGAAACACTTTTGCCAAAACAAATATGTAAGTTCATCCAAGCAACAAGTTTGAGAGGCCAGACTGAGATGTCTGAACATGTCCATAGGAAGGACATTGGGTATATTAGTAGAATGATGTCAGAAATGAAGCTGACAGGAAAAAAAAAAAAGACAAGGCGGATGGCCAAAGAGAAGATACCTGTATATGGATGTAGTTAGAGAGGACTTGGAGGTAGTTGGCATGAGGACAGAGGATGCAGAGGACAGAGTGAGATGGAGGAGGATGACTTGCTGAAACGTGTTAACTGAAAAAAAAAAAAAAAGAACTTAAGAACATAAGTTGCTTCTTGTATAAATGTATTCAATCCTGTAACTAGAATGACCTTGTAATCATGCACTCTGGATAAATTGCCGGCCCATCACAGAAATAAGTATCATCTCTTGGCTTCAATACCTATGAGTTTGTGGTGTTACCTAAAATAAAAATAAAAAAAATAAAAACAATGAAATATTTGTAGCAACCAGAAGTGCCTTAACATAATCCAAATGAGGGGATTATGGAAGTCAAAGTTTACTATAATGCTCCTGTACATTATCAGCTAATCAAAATATTGGAAAAGTAAGTACAAGATGATTCTAGCTTATTTTAGGCAGAGTGGCTTGTCTTTGTCCCTACCAGACAAAAATCTGAATCTATTGCAGCCTGAATCTGCAAAGTCTGACTCCCAAGAGCCCCACTCGTGCATTCATTCAAACTGGAGGACTTGAGCAGGCTATAAAATTCACTTGAACTGCCAGGCCTTGCTGAGCAGGTGGGACACACAGGCCACACATCTTGGAATTGTCTCTTTCCTCATCTCTTTTTCATTTTGTAATTGGTAATTTGCAGGACAACATAAAGATCATCTGGGTTTAATTCATGGATGGAAACAGGCCAGCTGATGTACTGAGGGGTGAATAATTCACAAGACAGAATCCTGTACTGATTAACAAACCAGCCCAGCTCGAAAATTGCCAAAAATCTAACTTCCAAGATGGTTGCAACTTCTCTCAGTCTTCTCTGGTGGATTTTCTAAAGGAGGAACAGCAGATCCTGCAATAAAATAAGTTGCCTCTCAGATGTAAACGCTGATATTTTTTGCTGCTCCTCTGTGAACAGTGTAAAAAAAAATCTATAAAACTAGTACATGTTGCAGAAATTGTTTTCGTGAAGTTATTTTTTTCCCAACAATAACAGTCAGCCTCTTAAGACAGAGTATTCTTTGTTTATTCCCAGATAAATATCATTGGTTAAGTGCATTGCTGCAAAGCATCCTATTACCACTCTGGCACGGTTGTGAGAAGAAGAGGCATGAAAGGTGCTGCAACACCCCCAATCAGTGTCAGTCCAGCTAAATGTCCAAATATATAATTTGGAAAAAAAAAAAAAAAGATTACATTAGGGCTGTATATGTACTGGTATGTTTAAAATCAAATAACTATACAGTACTTGATATTAATTAGTTTCCTAAATGTGGTATGTGATATTGTATACGTATGAAAAAAAAAAATATAAGTGCTTATTTTAATAAACTCTCAACCTGTGGGGTTTTTTTTTTTCCCCACTCACTGACACCTCTGTCAGCCTCACATGTGAGTGGCAGGACAGAGCACAACTTTATCAGTTATTTCCATTAATGAGGAACCCTGGTACTTAAGGCCGCCTGGATCTCCTCTAGATGATGCTGGATCATTGTCCCTCATTTGGTACTTTGGTAAGTTCTAATGACTTCCTAAGATTTAACTAACTCTGATTTCCATGTGCTCCATGTTGCTCCTGTTCCTTTGTGCTAACCATTTCTGGAACTAACTCATTAGTCTCCTCAGCAAACTCCTTGTACCCTCCTGTACTCATCTAGCCACTTACAACCCCAACGTTAGGGCAGCATGGTGGCACAACTGGTAGAGGTGCTGCCTCTCAGTAAAAAGGTTGTCAGTTCAAATCTCGGTTCGGGGGCCTTTCTGGGTGGAATTTGCATGTTTTCTACTTGCTGCGTGGGTTTTCTCTGGGTACTCTGGTTTCCTCCTACAGACCAAAAACATGCATGGCTGATTGGTAATTCTAAATTGTCCCTAGGTGGGAGAGAATCATCTGGTCATCTCCCTCTCCAACCTGCAGCCACCAGAAACCAAAAGTGGGTGACTTCCTCCCTCCAACGACCAGCAAAGATTTGCATCTCTGTTCTCTGGATATTCAACCAATAACATGAAAACATACAAACTAATCATTGGATAAATGTCTACAACTGATTTTGGAGTCAGATAGTCACAACTATTCAATCTTGCTAAATAGAATTTGGCTACAGTAAAACTAATTTATTTTACAGATGCTGAGGAAATTTTGATGCGCCACTTCTTAAGACTCAGTACAAACGCATCCCCCAACCCCCCAAACACCAACAAATCACCTCTAATGCTTTGTTTATAACCTAAGTATTCAAAATGAGATTCAAAGTAAATGTCTTGATTGGCAGTTTCTGTTGTCAATTCAGTCAAAAGGGCCTTTCTTGTTTTAAAAGGAAAAAAAAAAAAAGAATTAAACAGAATACAAATGTATACAAGCAGTTTCCTAAAATTATAAGGGTGGTTGGTTTACATGCATAAATGGTAATGGCCATCTTGAATTTGGATGTGACAACCCTGTTTTCAAATGGAACATATTACACACAGATGTTGCCACACATCAAAATGAAAGTCGGTATCTTGCATATTTTTTTAAGTTATCATGCCTGCAACATGCACGGCAAGATGGATGAATGATATTTACAATTCTTTTTTGCTCCACAATGGGGGACAAAAGCACGGAAAGTCAAATGCTATATTTCTGTTTCTCAAAAAAAGCTATGAAACATGAAAAATAGGCAGCAATGTATTCAACTATCACACACAGATAAAAACATTGCAAAAGTTTAAAAACCTTAACCTGGTCTGTTTTACCCCTTAGCTCATGCTCAGAGACATGTCAACAATTTTTAACCATTTTTACACAAGAAGCAACACAAATGGGGTGTAAGACGGTACTGAAATATTCATAATTTAGGAGGTGAACTATTTTGCTGGTGGGAGAAATTGAAGTTTGATTAGTAACTGAATATTGGTTGGAGTCAAAAGCGCGAAGGCAGGGTTGGCTGTAAATTAACAGTAGACGAACAGACAGCTGGTTAGACAGGTATCTTTTGGGGATCCTGGACAAAAACTTTCAAATAAAATAAAAAGATAAAATGATTTTTGGATCCATTGAAAAGGTGAGTCCCAACTATATGTAACTGACAAACTGGCTGTGTCTAGAGAGAAAACTAGAGTTAATGTGTTGCAGAGGCTGATGAGACTCAGGTGTGTATTGAAGCCGCAATCACACAATGCAGCTGGAACCAGTCATGCCCTGATGACACAAATTCACAGAAAACAATATGGAAAACAGAAGGAGACAATAAGGACCACCAACAGATTTCCAAAGGAGGGTGAAGGTGGCATTACACCAGAGTCAAATTAAATCCTCAAAAGTATATGCTCTCATCCACAGATACACAATACAGTTAACACAATTTGTTGTACAAATAAAGCTTACTTGACTGCTTTTGACTGCAAAGACTTATTGGGAGACCAAAAAGTAGATTAAATCAGCAAATATTAAAGAAAACAAAAGAGATCAAGCAATGCACCTATTCCACTGCAGTGAACCACTTTTTTCTAGATACTAGCTGGCACTATGTGTGTGTGTATGTGTGTGTGTGTGTGTGTGTGTGGGGGGGGGGGGGGGGGGTGTTNNNNATGCTGTACACTATAGATTCCTTAATGAGGTCAGTGCCTTAAAAAGCTTGACATTTCCAGCAACACCTCCCAACAAAGTGTACGAACTTGCTGATGCTTTTCAGGGCTTTTCTCTGAAAAAGAATGTGGCCAGCCAACTAGACGAAGGAGAAGTCAGCATTTTAGTTTTACTGCTGGCCTTTTTCATCCCTCGCCTCAATTCAGTGAAAGTGCATCCACGTGACCAGGTGTGTATTTCTGCTTGAGTCATTGTTTGTGTACCCCTGAGGACTCAGAAGAAGAGCTGGTAAGGAGAGAACATTTATTCATTAGTCATGAGCATTCTTCTTCACAAGCAGAAAATAAGATGAACACTAAAACATAAAAAGCATTCAATTAAGACATGAACTGCAGGGTTCATTAGGCATAAGCAAGCCAATGAAAGTGACCATCCATCAACAGAGAGTGCTGTGGGAGTGTGGAATAGCTTGTGCAAGGATTTGTACATGCAACAAATCCAGTACCCATGGGAATTTATTTTTTTATAGTTTATTTAGTGTCTAATCCTTTGATAACAACATTGTTGAGAACCCTCAACAATTCAGTCCATTTCATCTACTTTGCCAGCATTGTAAAAGCACCATTGATCCATCTATTTAGTCATTCACTCATAAGTTTTCTGCCATTATCTGTGGTTGGGTTGCAGATGTAACAGTTCTATGAGGGAAACCCATACATTTCAAAGTCCCCCCAGGCCAGTGAAGGTACATAATCCCTTCAATAAAATCTAGGTCAGCACTGGGTTCTCCTCCAAATAAGTTCCTTGAACTGTCTTAGGTTGCCTGTTTGAGGCAGCTGTGGATGAGTGGTTAAAGCAATCATTCTCCAATGGGAGAGTTGGGGTTCGATTCTACCAGCAGTCACATGTTAACGTGTCCATGGGCAAAGCACAGAACCCCTCACTGCCTCTGATGTGTGTTCCGTCAGTGTATGAATGTGATCTAAAGCACTGATTAGTCTATAAAGATTCAAATTAGCTTTGTAGAGATCTAGTAGAGTGCTGCATGAATGGGTAAATGAGGGCAGAGGTTGTGTTGTGAAGTGCTTTGAGTATCTTGACTACAAAGGTGCTATATAAGTACAAACAATTTACCATCCATTTACCTGAAAATCTGAAGAGTGGGGTGTCCAGAAATCTTCCTAATCAGATGCAGACAGCTCTTCATCTTTGTTTTAAGGCTGAGCCTGGCATGTGACAGAGGAAGCTCATTTCAGCTGCTTGTACCTGGGTTTTTGTTCTACTGGTCACAATCCACACCTTACATTCATATGTGAGGGTTGGAAAGTAGGCAAACCAGTAAAATGAGAGGGTTACCTTTTTTATACCTTATACCAAAAAAAAAAGAAACATTGGACTGGACTAATGCCACAACAACCTGGAGGAGTGCACTCATTACTGTGGATGAGGTATTGATCAATTGATCTATATCTTCCTTCATTCCACCATGACTTGTAAACAAAGCTTCAAGGTACTGGAACTCATTCGCTCAAGCAGAGATTCCTCCCAGACCTGGAGGGAGTATTGCACCTTCTTTTGGTTGAGAACAATATGAGCTCCAGCTACTTCACACTGTTGCAAAATTCACGATGTTAATGGCAAGATTGCATCACCCACGTGGAAATGTAACGTACAGTTAGCTACCCTCCAACAAACAAACAAAAAAGATAGCTGTAACGGTGGAAGTAATGAAGCTTACGGTGTTACCTGAGGCTCATCTGCTCACACAGACTCATGTTTGTGCTGCTGTTTGGCGTATTGTTTTTTTAATTGATTTTATGCTATTAATGCTTAGCGTATTTTTAGTAGATTTTTTTCTTAGTTCATATCAGATTCTATTACTGTTTTCTTTTACTTTTTATTGTTGAATGTAACTGGGACCCTGAGTACACAATCTCGTTCCACCATGTGTATCTTCATCCCTGAAAGAGTGACCGCTGGCCTGCAGATGACTATAGACCGCAAAGTCCTGGCCTGATGTTGTTATTCTGTGCTGGGCCATCCTTTTGGTCAGTGGCTGTTTTGTTTCTCCGATGTATAACTGACTACAGGAATACCTGAGATTCAACCTCCAATTCAGACATAGTGGCACCTTTCCCAAGAGCCTGCAACTCAAATATTCTGTCAGCCATCACCAGGTAAGCAAGATCTCTCAAAAGACAAACCCAGCTGCTGAATGAACGGGTGAGACGGACCAATTTTAACACCAAGGCTTAGAGGCTAAAGAAGAGCCATCCAACGAAAACTAACAGCATGCCTAGATCAGACCACATTTCAGTCTGTGATGGATTTTACAGAAAAGGCACGCTTAGCACAGCATGTCAGTAGAAGACCCAACAACAACACAAAATAATAATTTTAGGAGCAACATTATTCTTTTTTTTTCTTCCTAATATGTTAATCACAATGAGGTATACATACTGTGTGAAGGAGGAAAGAGGAAAGTATACTGTTCATACTGCCTACATGGTGCAAGTTTGTTTTTCTGCGTACTCATTGACAAGCAATCCATTTAAGTTCATGGTGTGAGATAAATGGTTGTTTTTCCAAGTCTCATCCACTGTGTGCTCTGAAAATAATTAAAACAAGTTTGCTTTAGATGGGTATTTTATTTCCATTTCTTTTGACTATTTTAGTCAGGGATCAGGTGTTTATTTATTTATTTATTATTATTTATTTTTTTCTGAATGAAAGCATAACTTATTTTGAGGGAAAAATAATAAT
>JARVGS010000736.1:13475999-13488556 GCA_031762315.1 Hypsolebias antenori
ATTTACTTTTACTTAAGTAAAAAATTATTATGGTACTTCTACTAGTACATTTTTGTCTGTTTATTTGTACTTTTACTTAAGTACAGTGTTTGAGAACTTTCTCCACCACTGTTAAATGGCCTTTTCTCTATACTCGTCATGAAATTCATTGGTAAGATGTTGCTGGTTATTCTTCTCCATATTTAACTAATCTACTGTAACTAACACCAGTTTCAATGTATAATATCCGATCCTCATTATTTGTGTTTAACAAATCTAAAGACGAAGTCTCACTTTGCCTCTGCTGCTCCATCTGACTGGAATCTGCTTCAAAAATAAACTTTAGGTCTGACCTCACTTGTCTCCGTTTACAGTTTTAAAAATAATTTAAAAGCCGTGTTTAAAGATATTTGCAAATGTTTTCCTTAATAATGTTGTCATTTAACTTTGGCAAAGAACTGTTGTTAATGTAATTTGTTATTTTCTTCTTTGTTATTGACTACTGTATTTTATAGTTTCCCTTCCCTTGATTACGGTGGCCCTAAGGTGTAAATGAACAACATTTGAAAAAACAGAATTACCTGTGAAAAAACACAACAAAATCACGGCAACATTTGAAAAAACAGCATTACATTTGAAAAATTAAAAACAGAATTACATTTGAAAAAAGGTAAATACATTAAGCCAAAGCGGAAGTGGCCAAAGTGGAAGTGGCAAGTATCACATAAAAAAAAACAAAATTACATTTGAAAAAATGGAATCACATTTGAAAACAAAAAATAAATAAATAAACAGAAAATAAAAACACGGAATTACATTAAGTCATCGTGGAAGTGGGAGAAGCAGAAGTGGTCCAAATCACATTAGTAAGAATGTAATTACATTTGAAAAAAGCGGAATCACACTTGAAAAACCAAAATTGCATTTGAAAAATAAAAACAGATTCACATTTGAAAAAACGAAATTACATTTGAAAAATAAAAACAGAATTGCATTTGAAAAATAAAAATGGACTTACATTAAAAAATGAAATTACATTAAAAAAATAAAAATGGAATTACATTTGAAAAATAAAAACAGAATTGCATTTGAAAAATAAAAACAGAATCACACTTGAAAAACCAAAATTGCATTTGAAAAATAAAAACAATCACATTTGAAAAAAAAACAGAATTACATTTGAAAAATAAAAACAGAATTGCATTTGAAAAATAAAAACGGAATCACATTTGAAAAAAACGGAATTACATTTGAAAAATAAAAATGTATTTACATAAAAACAACAGAATTACATTTAAAAAATATAAATAAATAAATAAATAAATAAATAAATAAATAAAAACAGAATTACATTAAGCCAAAGCCGAAGTGGCCAAGGCTGAAATGGCCGAAATTACTAGAAAAAACAGAATTACATTTGAAAAAAAATGGAATCACATTTAAAAAAAAAAAAAAAAAAAAACGGAATTACATTAAGCCAAACAGGAAGTTTTTTTTTTACTTTATTATTTTTTATTATTATTATTATTATTATTATTATTATTATTATTATTATTATTAATTAACTTTATTTTTCAAATGTGATTCCATTTTTTCAAATATAATTCTGTTTTTTCTAATGGGATTCCGGCCACTTCCGCCACTTTGGCTTAAGGTAATTCCATTTTTTTCATATGTAATTCTGTTTTTTCAAATGTTGTGATTTTGTTGTTTTTGTTGTGTTTGTTCCAAATGTAATGACATTTTTCCAAATGTTGTTCATTTACACCTTAGGGCTTCCGTACTTGACCCTACAAGTGCCTGTTGGTGCTACCAGGCCAGCACTGTAAATAAGAATTTGTTCGTGTTTGTTTGGTTGAAATGAAAAAAAAAACCTGTCTTCCTGTCTGATTTCCAGGGAGTGAGAGACACAAGGGTGTATTTACCACAGTGGCCCCTAAGGAGTCAGATGCAGCAGCTTTTATTCTTTTTTCAGCTTAGATTTCTTAAAAGTCAGTCCCAGATTATTGTTGAGCTTTGGAGAAGGTAGCAGATGGATGTTGACACACATCAGGCAGAAGCTGTACTGACGCCCTTCGCCTTTTTCATTCCCGTTTTAACTTATTGATCCACATTCTTCTGGGTTTTCTGCTAACTTTCAGGCAGTGCATTTTGTATCCATCCATTTCCTTTACCCGTGTCTGTGCCGTGTCTCCGGGAGCTGGTGTCTATCTCCAGCAGTCATTAGACGAGAGGCGGGCTCGAGGCGGTGGAATACCCTAGACAGGTCACCAGTCCATCACAGGAAGACAGAGACAAAACTCATTCATGCTCTCACTCGCATCTGGTGTCAGAAATCAGGTTTTTGGATTCAGAATTCAGCCAGACAACAAGCGTGTAAAACCAAAATATTTTTTTATTGAACTTCAGCTGCTGGAGGGAGTCAGGATCCAACTGTGGGAAGATGTCTTCTCAGGCAGGTAAGGCGAGGGCCACCTGACAGAGCTTGCAATAGATGATGTCAGTCACTGGATGATGGGCAGCTATGATTAATGTGGTCAGTGGGGTAATGCAACAGCGGGGTCCGAGAGAAGAAGTGGGGGTCATGCACACGTAGTCAGAGGCCCAGAAAACAAGTCCAATGGTCAATCCGTAAATCCAAAATCCAAAAGGCAGAAAAAGTAGTTGTTATGGTCCGACGGAAAGAACAGAATCAGATGAGGAGCAGGAAGAGCAGTAAATCCTAAATATGATCCGTGAAGTTGAGATGAGATTAATACGTATAAGATAGTTGGATATCAGATACCAAGAAGGGTACGATAATCTGGCAGAGGTGAGTGGTGAGAGGAGTTCTTAAATATGGATTGGAACAGGTGAGGTGAATAAGCACTGATGAGCTGCAGGTGAAGAGACAACTAGAGACAGCTGTTACCAATAAACCCAACATGCATGCTTTAGGTCTGTAGGATTAAACCGCAGTAGAAAACCCACTGATGAACCAGGAGAACATGTAACCTCCACAAAGAAGGGCCTCAGCTGCGTTGGACCTTGCTCTTCGTCTTTCAGGAGGCAACAGCTCTAACCAGTGCGGTGCTGCCCACCAGTCTAACATATTGAATAAAAAAAAATTAAACGTGTTGACATGATTTACTTTCAGCCCTAAAAATAATAAACCTGATAATGTGGCAGATGCTTTTAAAAGACTGAAAATGTGGTTCCTTTTTGTGCCTGTTTGGTTAAACATTTTATGGACGGACGGAGTGATATCAAAGGAAGGATCATGCTGATGCCTTCAGTGTTATAAACCACAGCGCTGCATTGGAAATGTTGGAAGGCGGCCGTTAAAGATGATCTGATAGTTAAATATTTTCCCTCCAAGTCTTGTTTTCAAACAGTCGTTGCATCGAAGTTGTGTTATTTAATTTTCGTTGCCCTGTCTTCATTCCAGTTTATCCATAATGTTTGCGCAAGACCCACATCCGTTCAGCATTTATCCTTTCAGGGTAAAAATCTGAGCTGAAGCAACCTGATCTTGCAAGACGGTTTCTGTGGAGCGGCGGTGGTTTTGGTCTGGTGTTGCAGTGTGTGATGCTGGAGACACAAAGCTTAAAGTCTCAGATGTTTCAAGTGAACCATTTCTAATCAGCAGCCGCACACACGAGTCAACCACAGCACCAAGAAGTCACTGTCTGACAACCCACTGAGTCTGACTGATGACCTTCTGGGAACATTGTTCTACCTTGCAGCCCCAGACATCAGCCTAAAACAAAGATGACTTAAAAGATTATTCCCTGAAGGAATCCATCTCACCTGCTGACGATCAGGCTGCTTAAAAGATCCTCTTCTGTGGAGAAATGATGGAAGAGCAGCCGTTTCAGTCAAGCCTTGAAAATATCCAACAATCTCATTCATTATCACAAGCTGTCACACTCAGAGAATATCCTGCAAATGACTCTCAGCTACTACCACATCAAATTTTAGTTAAGTATTTTTCAAGCTGGCTGAGTCTGTGTGGACTACAGTGGAGCTGCTGTGGCATTCCCTCCATTTGACTTGACTCAAAATTCATCGAAGTGCAGCCGACGGTTCCTTTTGAAAGTTTCATCAAAATTTATTCTGTGGTTTGCACAATATTTTGCTAACAGACAAACAAGGTTGGGCTGCACGTTGGATCAGTTGGTAGAGCTGCTGCCTCTCAGCAAGAAGGTCGCCGGATCGAATCCCTTGAAAAAGGGGGCAGATATAATGAGATTTTTTTTCTTCTTTCTGCTACCTTTCATTTTATATTTTGTATTCTTATCGTTTATGGGATTGTTTTGTATTGTATTTTTTGAATAAATAAAATAAACAAATAAATAAATAAATAAATAAATAAATGTCAGGGCTGCTGTTATTGTGCCGTATTGTTTTACATCATTAGTGTTTAATGTATATCTTAGATATTTTAGTGTACCGTTTGGTGTTTGTTTAGTGTGTATCTTAGTTTATAGTTTTGATCCTTATTTACTGCTTCTTTTTATACTTTATATTTAGCCGTTTTGGGGTGTAACTGGGACACTGTGTACATAACAGACAATTTTGTTCCACCTCATGTCCCACATGTGGTGGCTCGACAATAAAGATATTTGAACTTGAACATGCCCACATTCTCTTACCTCCAGCTGAAGCTCAACTCGCCAGCATCCATGGATCATGTCTGTGTGTCTGACTGCAGCTGGCTATGAGGGAACACCTGCTGGACTCTGCTGCTGTATAAAAATTAGCATCAAACTGCTGGATGCTCATTCAGTGACATGATCCATGCATTGTACTGTGAATCTGTGCATGTAGTACGTTTTGAACAAATCCTTACAAGTAAAGCCGGTTAAAAAGCTTCTGCTGCCATTGAGTCTGGTACTTTTATTTAAGTAATTTAAATAATGTAATCTGACATTTTGTATTTAAAAATCACCATCACAGAGTTATAATAAAAAAGGATATTGGCAATAAAGATGAAGAACTTTTCTCTGCCGTTTGTTTATTCTGCTCTAAAGAGGTTATATCCCTTTTAGAGGCAACCTCAAATTGCTATTTTTCAGGATGTGACCGCTTGGTTAAACAAGCTCCAAAAGTTTGCAGCATGAATACCAACAGAGTATTGATCAGTGTCTCCCCAGTAGTAATTACATTTCTGCAATGCCAGCAGTCAATATATTTATTATTTAGCATATCCCATCAAATAATTATGTATAACGTTAAAGTTTTCAAACATAGTGTTGACCCTGTGGAGGAACTTTAAAAAGTCTACTTTGTGTGTGATCTTGTACATGTAATGTCACTGTTGGGTTGCAGTTATTCTTTTAAGTTAACATATTTTGACCACTAAAATTGGTAAATAGACTGTATTTATATAGTATATTTCAATCTAATCAAGATACTCAATGTGCTTTGCTATACAATCTGCACCCTCATTTACCCATTCATACAATAATCACTAGATCTCTACAAAGCTAGTCTGAAATTGCAGAGACTAATCAGTGCTTTAAATCACATTCATACACTGATGGGACACAGAGACAACGAGGGGTTCAGTGTCTTGCCCAGCGACACTTCAAATGTGACTGCTGGTGGAATCAAACCCCCACCTCTCCCATTAGAGGATGGCCGCTTTAACCACTCAGCCACCACTGTCCCAAAAAATAGCAGAAGAAGAAACAGAAGTAGTAGTTTTAAGTGGTGGTTGTCACATTGGTGCTCTCAGGTCATCTCCAAAGGTATTCCTTCTAACTCTGCTAGCTTGACTTGAAAAGGAAGTTTGAAAGAAAAGTGCACAAAAAAGTTAAAGAAAAGATAAATTGCAGCAAGGGTCAGGGACAAGAGATGATAAAAGGACATCTGAGAATACAGAGTGAGAAAGAGCAAAGACTGGACAAGGACAGACACAGAGCTGAAAGCTTGTAAGTGTGTTGCATCTACCTTTTCTGCTCCGCAAGGTGACCTCTGCCACACATGTAAGAGAGGGGGGGAAAGAGAGAATGGAGATGGATGGTTTTGTAGTTTTCACTTTACACTAGTCTTTAGGTCAAACGATGTGGAGTAGAACAGGAACAGGCCTCATTTAACAAATAGATCCTCTCAAAATTATATAATTTTGACAAAAAAAAAAAAAAAACTTCTTTGTTGTACTACACCACTCTGCAGCCTATGACCATTGTATTTTTTATTATTATTATGGAACACCAATTCTTATCATTTAAGTACATTTATCAAATGATCTGGGATTGATCAGGCTATCTTTTGGCTTACTAAGCTTGTATCTGCAGCCAAAATCCACAAGAAGAGTGGCATGTTTACTGCTGCTTCAATGGATTTTGCTTATGCGTATTAAGGCACACTTCCTGTATCTGGTCTCATATATCAGCTGCAACAATGCCACCTAATGAATGTACAACTTATCTTTGACACCCAGAGCCACCATCTGAATGTGGTCTCCCACCACCCAAGAGATGAGCAAACCACGTTTTTCTAAATGTTTGAGCATCCTGAACCAGAAGCCAGTTGCAACACATCTTTGGGCAATTACAAATATCAGCAACCGTGGACTTTTTTTTTTCTTTAATCACTCGCTTTGTTAGAAGATCAATTTTAATTATTTAGACTTTTAAAGTATGATCATTTGCACCTTGCATTTAATTCAAAAGCAGTCAGCTTCTTGTGGCCTTTCTGGGTGGAGTTTGCACATTCTCTCAGTGCATGAATGGGTTTTCTCCAGCTACTCCCGTTTCATACCATAGACCAAAAATGTGCATGCTAGGTTAACTGATAACTCTAAATTGTCTGCAGGCGTGGGTGGGAGTGTGAATGGTCATTTGTCTTTTTATGTCTTTGTGATAGACTTGCAACCTGTTTAGTGGTTTACGCTGCCTCTTCAGTGTTACTGCTCAAGACAAAACACCAGCTCTGTTACGACCCAGAAAGAAGTGGATGAAAAAAAAAAAGAATGGATAAATTAATGTACATTTATTCCAAGAAGAAAATATGTATTTATTTGAAATATAATTAGGTTTTAACCATGTTAAACAAAAAAATAAATATAACTTGGGTTGAAGATGGGAAAAGCAGATCAATCAAAATCATGGATGAAGGAAGAAAGCTAGCTAAATTTAAATAAAGTGCTGTTAAATGAGTAAATTAATCAGCTTATCAATACTGCTTCTGTGTGATTAACAAAGGAATAGGTTTGAAATTAATCATTGTCCATTTCATTAAATCAGTCTGCAGCAGGTGCTGATGGTTACTGAGCCGATTAAGAATAAATCATCTATGTTTTAAATGCATTTTGCACTGAAGAAATTCTACAGATGTACTTTAAAATTATTATACATAATTTAAAAATGTTTTAGCTGATACTTGATTCTAAATGTTATTTTAAACATACGCCAAAATCCCTTTTGAACATACAGACACAATAAGGGTCTAAATGACGCACTTCGTGCCTAAATGCTCATAATGAAACTTGTCTTTTAAACATCCTAAAACAAGATTAATATAAAACTTGAATTAATTTATTTCCTATTATTAATAGAAGCTCTTATTAACAGACAATACACTTTGTAGTAACCAAACTGCTGAGATGAAGGTATTTCTAGGTAAATGCAAAAAGAACCATGTAGCTCACTTTAACTTAAGGCACCGAGCCCAACCTGGCCCTTGTTAATATCTTATCTGGAACTCCATGATGATATTCTAAATGTACATTTCTATCAGGAGAGCTCTTGAGCAGGTGTCAAAAAACAGCGTGAACATTTCTGAGATGACTTAAAGACACTCACAATGAATTGGTCTATCCTGAGAGAGGTCAAAATGCTGCACTAAATGTGTCAGGTAATGCCATGAGCTTCACTACCTCCACCATTACACCTATCTTTGTTTGTTTGTCCGAGATTACCGTAGCTCACCCTGGGTTACAATTCCTTGAGGGCAAAGCGGTCTTACCATTCACGTAAAATAAATGATAACATTCTTATAGAAACAATTCCTGAATATTGTTCATACTGTTTTAGTGATACATGTTTTTCTCTTGAGCGTACAACTGGGTAATATTACAGTAGACCTAGCCCACTGCTGGAGTTTTCAAGTTCAAGTATCTTTATTGTAATTTGCATGTGATACATGAGCTGGAACAAAATTATGTACTCAAGGTCCCAGTTACACACAAAAATAGCAAAAAGTAGGGGAAAAAAAACGTATATAAGGATCTAAAATATACACTAAGATATACGCTAAACAAAATACCAATAATGTAAAATAATATGGTATATTAAACAGCAGTCTGAACATTAGTCTGTGGTGAGTAGATGGGTCTGAATGAATACAGCAGCATAGATAATCAGCAGCACAGATAAGTCACATATCACCAACTAAAGTGGCATTACAGTGATTTTTTTGGTTGTTTTCTCACAGTGATTATCCTGGTCAGATATTTATGAGTCTATTAACTTCAAGGTAGAAGCTGTTCCTCAGTCTAGTGGTTCTACACTTAATGCTATGCAACCTTCTGCCTGAGGGGACTGGGGCAAAAAGTGTGTGGGCTGGATGAGTGGGGTCCTTCATGATGCAAGTGGTCTTCTTCCTGCATCTGGAGAGGCAGATGTCTGTGATGGTGGGGAGGATGACTCCAAAAGACTTCTGTGCAGCCTTCACTATTTTAATTAGGTATTTTCTGCTATTAATAAACACAATGGTGATCATATTGCTTTATGCTAAGCCTTTGGTAAGAAAGCGTGATTATTACTATCGTTTCACAGTGGCTAGTGATTTTTTTTTTCTTCCTAAAAGTTAACTTAGGCTACACTGTGTTTCGTAGACAGTGGCTAGGATATGTAAGAGAAGCGGTGCATGCTCTATTCACACATGGAGAGTTGTTAGTCAGGTTTCTTCTTGTTGTACCATTAACTCTAAAATAGTTAATGAATCAACTGTTTACTTATGTAGGTAAAACTAGATGTTAAAAAGCCTGTTAAAATACACAAAAATGCAGGAAATGGTATCTACTTAATTCAAAGTTTTGTGGGGGAGATACCCCAGTCCCCTCTGACCAGTGTGTCCCCCAACATTACACATTATTCTGATGCCAGTGGCCACTGTGTTGTTCAACCCAAGAGCCATTGTCAGCCCTTGGGGCTATGCACCTCTAAGGGCAGATTCTAGAACAGTCCCTGATTTGAGGTGATAATTACATGATTTTTATAGTAATAGGTCATGATCTAAGTGGGCCAGTCTGAGGCATGAAACTCCAGGACTGAAAATGAGTCCCACTCTGGCCCTGCCATAGACTGACAGAGACAACCAAGCACACAAAATAAAACTGTGAAGTTTATTTACAGAGTCCAAGTAGTCTCTGAAAGGGAGGGGAGTATGTTGTGTAGGTATTTTACGAGGAATTTATGCACACTGTGCTTTGCTTAATTCCTCTTTCTGTTTCTCTGGTATCTCAGAGAAGTTAGTAGCATCGATGGAGATGGTGAGTGCAAAGAGAAGGGTGGCTGGACAGAGACTCAGGAAACGGATCCAATGACTACAAACAAAACCCACATCTTGACAAGAAATGTTTTCACATAGAAAACACGGTAAATGACCACATGAAACTTGTTTTGCTCATGTTTGCCATGAGATATTGGAACATTTTCAGTATGTTTGAATATGTATGAATTTCCGTATGTGATCACATTTGAAAAAAAATCTTTTGATTTCATGTGGTTTTCTTGCAGGGAAAAGAAAGTTACATATTTTTATTAAGTTTTTACATATATTTTAGGTAAATTAGCACTTTGTTTTTTTTTAGCATTTAAACCAACACTTCCAGCCTGTCTGAGTTCTCTACTTGACGTTGTCTTTTAACCTTATAATTTGCTCAGACCTGCCACAGTATGGGTGATTAATAGAATTTAAATTTTCATACATTGTCCAGTTTAATAATAACAAATAGTGTGTTTTTCCAATGTTTACCAATATTAAAATGAAAAAGAAAAACTGTTCTTTTGATGTCGTATACATGCCAGATAGACAATATAAAAAGCATCAGCTGATAATAGTGTGGAGTATGACGACATACATTCCAGCTAGTAAATTAAACTGTATCTAATACAGATGTGGTTTAATCTATGTTTCTGAGATAGTATATGTTGTCCAAACACTTACAGGTATATTTCTTTCTGAATCTGAGATAAAAAAACACAGTAAGTTTCACTTATTTTTGTGTTCACAGTTTGTAAAACTATTCTAGTTATTCAAATTATTTTGTTGCCATTTCTGCCCATGTCCTCCCTGCTTTCACCTGTTTTGAACCCACATTTGTGATTTATTCTTCTGGTGAGCACCAATGATTGTGACTCATGTAATAAAACTGGAAAGCCCTGCAAACATCTAGAAGATTCCCTTACAAATTCTGTTCACAAACAAGTCGCCAACGTTCGGAGCCCAAACTGACTTGCACTGCACTAACATGGCAGACCTTAAGACTCCTTTCTACCACCTCAGAGCCCTTCGTAAAATGGCCTAGGCAGAATGAGGAGTTAAAGTTATTTCACCACCGTTCCATTTCCAAGCCATTAAAGAGGAAGTCACAAAGCCGAGTTGGCATTTATATTTGCAATAGGGTGCAAGTACAGTATGTGGCACTGTATACAATACTACTAAACAATGTCGATGTCAGTCTGCTGGTGTCATAATTGTGAGATCATGTGTGTAAGCACACATCTTCATCAGATTTGGCTTTTTTGTTTTTCCCCCGTGTGAATGGCCAAAGATGAAGTGAATAGCAAGATTTCAATACAGAAAAAGAATGGGAAGACAAACAGCAGACATGGGAATGAGTGTAACATGTGCTACAGCTGTGTGTAGTCTGTCTGTGTGTCCTTAGCATTCTCAGATTATGGTTTGCACAAGCTTTTCTAATGCATCAGTGCTCTTAGCATGCTATAGCTTAAACATGTGCCTGCCCTGAAAATATATGAAAATCTGCTCCATCCAAGGCTGCAAATCAGTATCTTTGGAAAACGCACACTAATACACAAACACACACAAGCAAACAAATGGATGAAAACACACTCCAAATATTTCAGCACATTCACACACTTGTCCAGCAAAGCAAGCCATGCCTGTGCAAACACTGGAAAAGTCTCAGTGCCTTTAATGGAAGTTTAAAACAAGCCCTTAGGTGTTCAGACTCTATCCTTGAATTTGATGTGACTATAGAAGCAATGTCTTCTCAGCTGGGCTCGAGAGCCCATCAGCTTGTAAAACTGCCTCAGCAGACCTTTCTCTGTCTTAGAATGTTGCTTGGTCAACAATTGTTTCTCTAGGCATTTCTTTCTTTCTATCCATCCATTTTCTTTACTTGATTTCTGACCTAGACAGGTCATAAGTCCATCACAGGGACACATAGAGACAAACAAGACAGACAGCCAGTCATTCTCTCATTCACTCCTCTCTTAGCCTAATAGTCATGTTTTGGGCGAGTGAAAAGAAGTCAAGAGTACCTGAAGAAAACTGATGTGAGGATGTGCGTACACCCAGAATGGCCCCAGGTGGGAGCCAAATCTGTGACCTTCCGGCTGTGAGACAACAGTGTTAACCACTGCTACACTGGGCGGTTCATTTTTTGTCCTTGCCACGAGTGAAGAGAGAAGCCAACCATTGTCTGGCTTATGAGCTTGATAACTCAAAAACAAAGTGAGGTACCAACTTTGCTTTGGTGTGTGGCTGGCGTTAGAAAGGTCACTGTCGAAAATTCGGTTTCTAAGTCAAAATCCAAGATGGACACCGGCTACCCCTTTGAGGAAATTATCAGTGTAATGTGTATTATTTGCATTCATTGTGATCAATAACTCTCCTGTGGGAACGTTCTGTAATGTCCTTTTGCTCATGTTTGTGATGTGTGATATGAACAGTCCCATGTAATCACTCTTACTGTGAGCAGTCAGTGAGGAACAGAAAGAACTGGTTGTTTTGAAATCCTCAAGAGCTGCTTGATATTGATAAGATACAATTGACATGATATGGTGACGTGTCTCAAGCAGAGTGCTTGACTCATATCCACACCTTCCTGTCTGCAAGCGAACCTTTGATGGCGGGTCGGACATGGAGAAGAGGAGCTAAGGCCTGGCCTGGAGGTTATTCTATAAAACTATCTTGTTCAGTCCAGAGAGTTAGAGCAGGTCAGGGTTTCAAACAGATGAGAACACTGATAGTGTAATCTTGTAATTACATGTTCTGTGAATGTTTGGACTGATTTCCAAAGCTTTGTTTTTGGAATCTCCATTTTTCTACGACAGAAACTATTCTATGCTATGGGGAGGTGGGGTGTGGGGGTTTTTCAGCTACTCCCACTCTAAATTTTAGGACAGTAGCTTTCAATCTGACTGAATATTAGCCAGTTTTTCTGTTTGTTCAAGTTGATAGCTGTGGTTGCCATCTTCAAAAAAGTTGGCTTCAAAGGTACATTTTTTGTAGCAGTACATTTTTATATTTTTTTTACTGAGAATCAAACTTAATTTACTGTTTCACGAGATATTTTACTAACAGACAGACAAAAAAGCACACACTCAGATGCACTAATC
>JARVGS010000736.1:13515076-13525686 GCA_031762315.1 Hypsolebias antenori
ATGGAAAATGTTGAACACTACCATTTTCAGCCACTAGAGGGCCCTTGACTAAAATGGCAAGCCAAGTGTCTCATTAATAGGTAAAAATGGCTATTAATGAGACACTTGGCTTGCCATACCAAGCCACCTTCATCTCACTCCTGAACGCTTGGAGCAAACATCAAATCAGCTTCGTTTTGCCGCGCCGTCCAGGCGAAATGCATCAGATTTGACCGTTAAAGTGCATGTATTAAGGAAAAGTTCAACTGAGGCACCTTTACTATAATGTCGAGTAACAAATAGTTGTTTTTAGGTGATTATCTTGGTAAATTTTGAAGAAATGCACAGCGAGCCCTTCCTCTGCACGATCCCGCAGCCGCGAATCGGCTTTTGAAATGCATTTGATTTGGCCGTTAAAGTGCATTTATTAAAGAAACGTTAAACTGAGACACACCTTTGATATAATTTCGAGCAAACGAACGACTGTTTTTAAGGGTTAATCTTGTTAAATTCTTGTTAAATCCTCCCGTGCACGCTCCATTTGGCAGCCAATCGATTTTTGGCACAACACCGGCCCACATTTCCAGGTGATCAGCGGTGACGCATAATAGATGCAACTTATTTATGTTTTTTTCCACTTTATTAGACATATTTGGACTTACGCAACTTATATTGCGGTGCAACGTGTACGGCGGAAAGTATGGTACAAATACTCACCTTGTCCTTTTTTCCCCTTCCAGCCCTGAACACCACCAACACTTGTAAATAAAAGCACTTATACGTCTGTCTCTTTCTCAGTCTGCTAACTTGGAGTCAACAATATCTAAAATCATGTTAGCGTCATTGAATTTCTATCACAGTTTCTCCAACCAAAGTCAGAAATGTTTTGTAGTTTCAGGATATTTCCTGTGAGTTCAATCAAATCAAGAAGGATTAAATGTTCTTCAGATATTCTCTGGTTTCTGTCGGGTCTGACATCCCGTCCCATCAGGTGAGCCCTACCTCCCCTCTGAAAGGTGAATCAGTTAAAAATGCTGCGTGAGAGTTGAGCAGCGGTGACGCAGCTTCATTCAGCAGCTTGAAAACATTTTTAATGTTGCGTTTCGTTGCCACAGTTATTTAAAAAAAAGAGCATTGCTCAGAACATTTCTCATCTTTAATAAGTGCTAAATAATTAGAAGATATTTTTCTGTGAATGGTGTTGAGCTTTGACCTTTTGTCTGCACGGGAGTGTTGTGTGTCCTCCAGGATCCGGTTCTTTGTGTTCTGAAGGAGGAAGCACTAATGTTCAGGAGAACGTCACTCATCAGAGTGCAGCTTCAGCCGGTTTGCTCCTTCAGTGTCTAAAAACAGCAGGAAGGTGGGAAGAATTACAAAAGGCCCAACAAATGAGGAGATGTTCTCCTCCAGCTGCGTGTCTTGCTCCAGCGTGTTGTTTTTACTCTGAGCAGCTTGATGTGTTTAAAGCACATCTTAGTTCAATCAAAGGTGCTGGCTGTAAAGACATGAAACAAACGCATCAGTTTTCAGTTCTGACACCTCTTCCTCTTCTCACGTCGCACATGAAATACAAATCTTCCCCTTGCTGTCATGTTACTCTGATCAATCACTGCGCTTGGTGACAGTTGCCATGACAGCAGTCACATGATCAAAGACCACACCACAGGTGTGTGAAGGTACCCTGAGGCGTGACCTTGTACAACGGCGTGAACACACACTTCCAGTCCAAACACAGCTCCAACGGCAGAGTGAAATCTGACTAGACAAACAGATCAATAATCATCATATTAATAACGAGCCGGGAGTCAATTAAAACTCTACTTGATGTTTATTGTTGTTGTTTGTTACAAACGCAGAGGCTGAAGCACACAACGAGTCGAGAAGATACAGCTCAGAGTCTGGCTATTATCTCGCAATCAGTACACACACTCACACTCACACACACACTCAAGAACAAAAATTAAAGACTTGGTTCTGAGCGAGGTCCAGTCCCAGTTCATGTTTTCAGACAAAACAAATGGTTTGAAAACATTTTGATGAGTTTGAACCACAAAGTTCACAGACAGACCAACACGATAACACGATCCAGGTCATCTGGACAGTTTCTTTTTGTAGAGACATTTCGCCCTCTATCCAGAGGACTTCATCAGACTGAGGAGTTCCAGTAAACTGTTTCCCCACTAAGCAGTACGCTCCTTAAGTGGACCCACCAGTTTGCTGGAGATAAGATGGATTCTGGGGGCCGTCCTTTCCCCCATTGACTCCTCCCAGGCAGGCGACCACAACCAAAATGGTTCAAGGCATCAAAGTTCATGCTCTATCATCCAGGTGCCAAATCCATGATGAAGTCCTCCGGATAGAGGGCGGAATGTCTCTACAAAAAAGAAACTGCAGATAACCTGAATGAGAATTATTGGATTTGGTACCCGGATGATTGAGCATGAACTTTGATGACTACAACACGATCCTGAACTAAGCACCATGTGAAACACGATGGTGGCGGTGTCATGCTGTGGGTACGCAACAGGGAAGAGTTGACGAGAAGATGGATGGAGGACAATCCTGGAAGAGAAAAAAACTTGAGGAGGTGATCAAGGTCAAGGTTTGTTATTGTCATTCGCATCACATGTGGTACATGAGGTGGAACGAAATTGTGTGCACATGGTCCCAGTCACACCCAAAAAATAGCAAAAATATAAATTGTAAAATAAACAGTCAATGAGGATCTAAGATAAATGAACGCAGGGCAAAAAGTGTGTGTGCTGGGTGAGTGGGGTCCTTCATGATGCAGGTGCATCAGAAAAACTGGCCACACTTCAGAAGCTCAGCTGTAAAAATTAAACTACTTTCTTTCCGCTCTCCACTACATGATCTTCTTTGTGTTGTTCTGCTGCATAAAGTCCCAGAAAAAATATGTTAAAGTGTGTGGATGGCTAAAAAAATAAATTTCTTTACAACTGACCTTTCCCATGACTAACAGTTTCTGTATTTACAGAAAGCGATCCAGTTTTAAGGACACATCATGAGAGTTTCTGTCATATTCTCTGCCCTCATCTGAGTTAAAACTCCCACTTTCAACTAAAACGAGACGTGATAAAGACTCAGTCTGTTCCAGATTAGCGGACAGATTCGGATCATTTAACTTCTTATTTTAAGGGACTGATAAAATTGTAATGATGGCCAGATCTGGCCCACAGGCCTTGATTTACACAACAAGCCTTCTGCCGAGCGTTGGGCTGAGAGTAGGGAGATCAAGCTTCCGGAAAGATTAAAAACAAGAACAGAAGCGAAAAGCTGAGTAATGACGGAGGCTTGAACTCTGGCAGACGACGTATCGATTGTTGTCTCCTTAAGACCAAAAAACTGAGACGTGACCTTTTGTTTGCTCTGATGAAAATGTAGCTTTCTGCTGCTCGCAAATCTCTCTGAGGTGGAAGCTGAACTGAATCCAAAGAGACTTCATGGTGAGAGATATTTACAACCGCTCCATCTGCTGAGTCCTCGTCCCCTCAGCAGATCCGCGACGGACCGGAGGTGGAGCCGTGGACCGAGCTGCTGTTTCTGTGGGAATAATGGGACCTGTAACCTGATCAGACAGGTGTGTGAGCGTGTGCTGCTGCACACAGCTGTCAGCCTTCCCGTCCCTTCACTTCAATGATTTTTCACAGGAAACACAAAGCAGAGGCGGTGACCAGGACCAGGACCAGGCAGAGAGTTACCTCACTAACGGGACACTTCTCCACATCTGGTTGAAAACTCAAGAAGAAGAATGAGAACATGGTGATTCTCGACAGTACTAATATATAATAATTTGTGTGTAGAGGGGCAAACATGTTGCCATGACAGTCGAACATTTCTCCAACAACAACAACAGTTACTTTCAGTCAGAGATAAAAATATTCATCATTTTCTTCAGCTGGAAAAAGTGAACGCTAAGTTTAGAATAAAACCTGTAGTTTGGATTAAAATACAGGCAGTCCTCGGGTTACAAATCATCCGACTTACGGATATCCGGACTTGCGTTCGACCCCCGTTGAAAAGAAGTCCAGTTACGGTCTAAATGCGTCTTTATGTCATTACGCACGCACTTTTATAACGTGTTTATATGTGTTTATAGATGAATGTGTGGTGTAATGTGTTCGCTAACTGTTTGTAAATAAAGTTCTGTGTCGATAAATGGGTGTGCGGCGCAGCGTTAGCATACATTTATATGTATTTTCGCAACATACGGGCAAAATCCGGACTAACGATCACCACGTGCGATCAATTCCGGGTTACGTTCAATGCGTAGGAACGGAACTCGAACGTAAACCGAGGACTACCTGTAGTTGAAGATGTGCGAAACATCAAGTCAGGGAAAGATGAATCGCAAAGTATCGAGGGACTACTGTACTCTCCTGTAACTAAACGTTTATCCTTGAAGGTATCCTCTGAACTAAATATCCTTCTGAGCAGCAAGCAACATTGCACAGCTCTCAGTTTTGTTTCTTCCTGAAAACAGCTAAAAAAAATTCTACCTGTGGGTGGGAGGGGGTTCGTGCTGCCTTTTCTGCTGTAAGTCATTGATGAGTCAATTCTGTTCACACAGTACAAGGAGACTAACACTTTCGGTCTTATCATAGTATAGTTTGTCATGGGTCATTATTTCTGGAGCATACAAAATGTGGTTGTTCAGGGGTGAAGTAAAGTCTCCAATATCTGTTTCATTCAAACTTGTATGTTTGTTGCGGGCCTATAGACCTAGTTAATGCAGAATAAATTTGGATTCCAACATTAAAACTTCTATGATCCTAGTTGTAAAAATCAACTGAAACAGCCCCTAAAGTTAGAGCATTGATCCATAAAGTTGCAGATTCCCGACTAACACTGACCTCAAAATCAAATATTTCTCTCATTGATGAAAAGTAGTGATAGCTGCAGTAATTAACTTTTTATATTCACTTTGCTGTTTGCATCTCAAAACATGCATTTACTATATTATCTCATGTTGCCACAGTGTTTGAATGTTACTGGTTTGTGTTAATAATGCTGACCCTAGCACAAATTCTGCCCATTTTTCAAGTTGTAACTTTAACAAGGCTAAGTTCAATTTTATGTCATTCCCATATGACACGTAGACTTCTGCAAACAGAAAAATGCATTTGTTATTAAACAGACCTCATGTGAATTACCCTGTGGTTCTTTTATTTACCATATTTAAGGTACAAAGAAATAAAATTAGTTTGATTTTTAAGTCTACTGTAAAGCCATTATTAACCAAGTTTTTGATGTACATCGCCATCGTCTCTTCTCTTGTGGAACCGACTTCCAATATATGTCTGTGAGGCTGACACCTTGTCTTTTGAATTCTGTTCTGAATTTGACAAGGAGCCAATGGAGAGATGCTAAAATTGGAGAAATATGATCTTTCCTACCAACTCTCATTAAGACTCTGGCAGCAGCATTTTGGATCAACTGAAGACTTTTTAAAGAAGTTTTTGCACACCCAGATAATAAACAATTAAAGCTGCTCATCACTCTAGGTTTGCAGTAACATGACACAGTTTGCATTTGGTTTAGCCTTTTTTAGTTCTGTATATTTGCGTTACTGTTTGAATTTTTTTTTGAAAGTTCTATTATATTTAGTTCTTGTTTTCTGTTGTTGTGGCTACAAAGATAGCCTTATCCCTGTGCCCAGCTCCTTTCACATCTTTCTCCTATTAGTAATCAGTACACCTGGTGGCATTTACTAATCATCATTCCCTGTGGGGCAACATGGTGGCGCAGTTGGTAGAGCTACTGCCTCTCAGCGAGAAGGTCGATGGATCAAATCCAAGTCCGGGGGCCCTTCTGGGTGGCGCTTGCTTGCTCTCTCAATGCATGTGTGGGTTTTCTCGGGGTACTCTGGTTTTCTCCCACAGACCAAAACCATGCATGTTAGACTGATTGGTAACTCTAAATTGTCTCTGAGAGAGTGAATGGTTGTTTGTCTTGTTTGTCTCTATGTGTCCCTGTGATGGACAGGAGACCAGTCCAGGGTGTCCCACCTCTCACACAGTGATAGCTGGACATGGGCACCAGCAACCCTTGCAACACACACACACACACACACAAAGAAGAAGCAGGTAAAGATACTGGATGGATGGATTTTTCCCTGTGCACAAATAGTACTTCCCAGTTTTCTTTATGTCATTGACAAATCCTCTGCTTACCTTGTCATGCTCTATGCCAATCTTACCTGGTTTTACTTTACTGTTTTGACTTGGATTTTGTGACAAAAAAGGATTAGTCATCACACTGACCCTGTATTTGGTTCTTTTTCAACAACCAAAATGACATAACACACTTTTCTTCTCAAAGACATGCACTGAGTCACATGCAGCTTTTTACTTTGTGAGGGGGGGCATAGAAGCTGAGAAGCGTGTTTGACCACAAATCATTATGAGCCTAACTGGCCCTGGATTTGCAGTGACAAAGGAGAGTAATTCAGCCTGTTCAGGTTGCTGTCAGAGTTAGAACTTTTGTTTGGCTTGGTTATGAAGTAAGCTTTAAAATGCTTTGATAGTTTTATTGAACAAAACAAGGTTCTACCAATCTTGGGGGTGGGGGTGCAACCATTATACAATTCACTAATTGTGAACATCTAATGCCAAGGTTAACATAGCCGTGATAGATATATAATGCATTAACAAGGCAAAGACATTCAATGAATTATGAATAAGGCTTTGAAGATCAGGAACACCACGACTCTTGTCTGTTTCCCAGTGAGTCCCTTACTCTTTCTTTGTCGCCAGTAATAAAATCACATGCAAACTTAATCTGTAGCTCCTTTTAAATGTGACACTGAGTACTCACGGGGGAGGGTAGAAAAACGATATAGTGACAGTTCAGTTGGCAGTGTAAAATTAGTTGCACCGAGAAAGAAATTTAAACACAGGAGAATTGAAATGGAGAGGAGGAGTTATTAAAACTGAATTAACTTGGCGTTAATGCCGCTTTATACCCAAGCGGGCATCTTTGCATCTTGATTCATTTATGTTCTAATTATCTGCATCAGGGAGACTGACTGATTGACCTAATATGGCATGCATAGCAACAATTTAGCACCAGAATGTGACAGCTTTTTGTTGGTGGTGACATCCTCCTTCACAGTGTTATAACCCTGTTTATATCTTGTGCTCTAAGTTAGTTTGACTTGAGACAACTGTTTCAGAGTGTTGTTGAATGAGCATCATCAATCACATAAATGTCTTGGATGCACTTGTCCTTTTCTAGGATGAACAATAAGATTTGCTTCAGTAATTAATGACAATGAGACTATTCATCAGGGGAGAAGGGACTTCAGCAAGGTTCACTAGAGTATAAAGTGATTTCCTGTTCCGTTTGTTGTTGGGTTGATAAACAACAGGTGACAGGAATTAACTGCAGGTGTTTTTCATTAAATGGAAGTGTACATGCTGGATAAATTGTTTTCATCCTAACGTGTCTATTTTTTTGAGGGGTACATTCTGAAATGCACCCTAGTGCTGAATTTAGTCTATAACTTTTAATATTACAACAGTGCAAAAAGAGCATAACTGCTAACACATAGGTTGGATAGAGTGAAAAATATCCCTGTATACTTTTTAAGGGAAGGGAAAACAATGCCCTGAAAAACAATACTGACTATACACTGACTAAACAGCCTTAGGCTTAAATTTACTTTAAATATTAAGGTAAATATCAGTTGTATTCAATGACATAATCATACTATTGTCTGACACTACAGCCACACATGAGAATAAAGCATAGCGTAGAGGTAAAAATCTACATGTACTTGTATCAGTCATTTTTGGTAAATTTTGTGGTTTGGACTACATGTTTACCAAATGAATACAAGTCTGCTTTACAGATGGTATAATGCAGAGCTTTAGTGTGTACACAATTAAATTTACTGTATCTGAATTTCACCATGGAACTTTTGAATAGTAGTGAAGCAAGCTATGCCAATACAAAGTATGTGTGTGTGAGTGTGTGCTACACACAAAATTTGTGACAATGAACAAAGATTGTCAAAAAAACTCACAAGTCATTTGTGACCAATGCTAGCTGAATGTGTTGTATTAAGAATAGGCTGTACTGCAAAAGAGGTGAACGTATAGATTTTTGTTATAACTGAGATTTTTGGTAAAAAAGAAATTGATTCATAAAGCGATCCATGTACCATATTTTCCATGTAAATGTTGCACCACCCTATAAGTCGCATCAGTCAAAATATGTCTAATAAAGTGGAAAAATCCATAAATATGTCACTTTGCCATGTACATTGCATAGTATGCGTCGCCGCTGATGCATCCCATTTCTTATGCGTCACCGCTGACAACCCGGAAATGTGGGCCGGTGTTGTGCCAAAAATTGATTGGCTGCCAAATGACGGCTGCAGGAGCGTGCCCGGGAGATCTTTAACAAGAATTTAACAAATTCGCACTTAAAAACAATCTTTTTGCTCGAAATTATAGTAAAGGTGTGTCTCAGTCTAACTTTTCTTTAATAAATGCCCTATGATTGGCAAATCAGCTGCATTCAAAAGCCAAAACCTAAATAAAATGACATGATAGCTACCTATGTGCATTTATATTCTGCTTTCAATATGTTTAAATGTGTGCTAAAAGTAGAAAAAACACATTTTCTAAATTTGCACTTGTTTGCATATTTGCCAGCAACAAATTTATTCTAGTCTTTAATGTACAAGCTTCAGCTGTCCTCAACATCTGGTCTTTTCAAGGGAGTTCCATTCCCTTCTTCCAGAACATGTCATGGTTCTGCTCCTCCTGCCATAACCCCTGTATTCATGTTCTGTGTTCCCCTGCTCATGTCACATCTCAGCGTTCATGTCATGCCTCTGTGCTCCTATCAACCGTCACCACACCCACTCAGTTCACGCACTGCAATCAGCCCGTATGCTCTTCACCTGTCATTTGCCCTTCTTAAACCCCAAGCTGTCACTCAGTCTCTGCCAGATTATTGAACTCCTTCGGGTCAGTAAATATCCAGTGTTCTTGTCACAGTCTTATTTTCCTGCCCGGTTTTGACCTCACGCCTGTCTCTTGGATTCCATGCCTTGCCTGCTTCTTGTCTACTTTGGATTTACCATTCTGCCTATGGTAATGACCCCTGCTTCCTCTACTATGACCACACCTCAAGGATTACGTTTTGGATTCTGACCTGGATTTCTGATCACTTGTGTTCAAACCTTGCCTGTTTTTCTGGACCTCCCGTTTGGATCTCCCTTAAAAAACCCATTGCTCAGCTCTGCCTCACAGCCACCCAGTCTTCACCATTGGTGATGCCATTCCCTCAAACTCCCTCAAGGAGCTCCTCCCATACCTGTCAGTGAAGATTGGCCCAGACTTGGGACGCTGACCCCAACCAGCAGCTGCTTATTAGTAAAAATTTTGACTATTCCTGTTGCCTGTTATCAAACTTGAATCCTAAAAACTGGTTCTTGTCAGAAAGCTTTAAATCATTTACGCCAGATGAACCCATAGTATGTAATTATGAAACAGGCTATGAAACAGGCAGTAACCAAGCATGCACACATACATGTGCAGACCTTTCCATGCACACATATCTACAAAATAATTGCATTAACGGGAAAATAAAAGCGCTTTTTGAGTGATCCCCAGTCACCTGTGGTGAATGAACCACTTTGCATGCAATCGTGGTTGTCATAAAACACAGTATGAGCATGTAATGTAACACTGCAACTTTTTTGTGACTATATCAGAGATAATGCATTAAGGACAACTATGTGAAGGGCAAATGGGTCATAGATTCCCTGTAGTGATCAATAAATATGTTATAAACCATTTGAGCTTATGTGTTGCAGTCATACTGAGACACTGGAGACTTTGATCCTCTGCTCAGGCAAGATTAACGGTCAACAGGAAAACGTACTTGCAGTAATTTTGTAGGCAATAAAAAGGCTTTGTGAAAATAAAACAGAATGCTTGTACAGCAGGGTTTTTTTTTCCCATCTCTGAAAAGAGAGACATTGAACAGGATGGACATGTGGTCATGCATGGAAGAATGCCAACCCTGGGAGAGCTCATCGTTGAAGAGTAAATCATTTCACTGGCACAGACGATTATTCTCAAGCATGTTCTTGGAGATTTTTATTTTTTTTATTTTTTATTTTTATTTTTCAAGGGAGCGGTTTGGGTAGCTTAATTCACTCAGAAAGCAAGTGCATTGGCTCAATTTAAAGTTTTAATAGGAAAAGAATGAAAGCATCAAACCTGTTTTCATTCATACATAGCAGGAAATGGTGGGTGCCAAAGTGAGGCATTTCAAAATAAAATGAAGGAACAAGATGTGAAATGTTCAAGTTCACACACACACACACACACACACACATATACAGTATGTATATATATATATATATATATATATATATATATATAATAATTAACATAAACTACACAGGTTGTGTTACAGGTTATTGCACAGGTAGCGACATTGAGATTGAACTATGATGGTAAGATAGATACATATATACTGTATCACACATTTTACAGCCACAGTGCAGCAGCAATAAAAAATATTAGCTGTCACAAGCTAATATTAGCCATATTAGTTGTCACAGATGTGGCTTGGTGCAAAGTTATTGCCAG
>JARVGS010000736.1:13670196-13684262 GCA_031762315.1 Hypsolebias antenori
TCTCTCTCTCTCTCTCTCTCTCTCTCTCTCTCTCTCTCTCTCTCTCTCTCTCTCTCTCTCTCTCTCTCTCTCTCGTCCCTCTTTTCCCCCCTTTTCTTCTCCTTCATGTGGAGCTGTGGGCAGGCAAACCAGCTGCTTTTCACCTCTAGTTCCAAATCACTTCCTGGTCAGTTGTCCACACCTGTGTCCAATAATCATCATCAGTGGCACCTCTTCAGCACAGACCATCAGTCTCAGGCCATGCCTGATTGACCAGTCCTCTCTCTCTCTCTGGCTTGACGTCGTCTCCGAAGATCATGAAGGGTGTTGTTGACTGCAGGCCCTCTGGTGGCTGATGAGACCGATCCTGGAGCAGCAGCCTCGGCCATAGCGGCTGCAAGTGAATGTGAATGTCTGAGGGGTGGGAATGGGAGTAGGTCTGTTCTTTCTCCTGCTCCTCTTTTCATCCAGGCTGGCGCATCTTTCCGGCTCAAAGGAGCCCACCGCATCGTGGATGGTTGACCACCAGGCGTCGCGGTCAGTGGCAAGTGTGGACCAGTTTGGGGGGCGATATGGATCACATTCAAGGAAGCCTTGATGAGGTCTTTGTGGCATTTCTGTGGTGCCCCCTCTCTTGCGCCACCCAAAGGACAGCTCACCATACAACACAATGTTTGGTAGGCCATGATCCTCCATCCTGGACAAGTGTCCTGCCCAGTGTAGGCGAACCTTGAACAGCATTGCCTCGATGCTGGTGGTCTCCGCCAGCTGGAGGACTTCCATGTTGGTAATGAAGTCACTCCAGTGGATGTTGAGGATGGTGTGGAGACAGCATTTGTGGATGCACTCGAGGAGCTGTATATGGCATTGGTAGGTGGCTTGTGATCCAGAACCGTACAGGAAGGTGGTCACTACAGTGGCTCTGTACACATTGATCTTGGTCCTCCTCTTCAGGTCTTTGTTTGACCACACTCTTTTGCAGATTCTGCCAAAGGTGCTGCTCACTTTTGCCAATCTGCTGTCAACCTTTTTGTCGATTTTAGTATCTGTGAAGATGATGCACCCAAGGTATGTGAACTGCTGGACAGCTTTCAGCTCCGTCTCACCGATGTTCGATGAGAAGGGGATGGTACTGCTCACCAGGTGCTGGCTGGTGTAACACCTAAGACTTCTTGAGACCGATCTCCAGGCCAAAGTGCTGGGCAGCGTCTGCAAAGCTGGACATGATATGCTGCATGGCTGTTTCCATGTGGGCTACGAGAGCATCGTCAATGGCAAAGAACAGTTACCAAATGAGCTGCTCCACCGTCTTGGTGTGGGCCAGCAGGTGCCTCAGGTTGAATAAGTTGCCACTGGTTCAATAGCGGATGTATATTCCATCGTCATTGTCTAGATCGTCAGTGTTTGCGACTTCACTGTTTGAACATCATGCTGAAAAAGATGGAGAACAGTGTTGTGTGAGGATGTGTCATTGTTTGATGCCGTTGGTGATGGAGAAGGGCTCTGACAGCTCTCCGCTGATCTTGATTTTGCCAAGCTGGTTCTCATGTAGCTGGATGACCATGTTTATGAATTTTGGGGAGCAGCCTAGCTTTTTGAATATCGTCCAGAGTCTGCTCACAGTGTCGAAGGCCTTGGTTAGATCGACAAAGGTCACGTACAGGCCCTTGGTCTGTTCGCGACACTTCTCCTATAGCTGCTGGAGCAGCTACAGGAGAAGGAGCTGTTGGATTGACCCACTGCTATGATGATAACATTGCATTACTGATTTATCTGAGTGCTTTCTAAAGAGGTTTAAGACCTATTTGTACTTTTTATTTATTTACGTATTTATTTATTTTTGACAGCTTAACCTCCTTTTATTATCATCTATGTTCCTCCTATGCTTATTTTCACCTTCAAAAAATAAGACAGCGAATCTCTGGACACTTACCTGACTGCCCACTCTGACTCTTCCATGCTCCATCACCTCCTTGGACTCCTGGGTTCCCTCACGCCTCCTCCTTGCACCCAAAAGAAACCACAAACATATAAGACCACTCAGCCATTTGCAAATATCAGTGGGATCATTTATGATAAGATCAAAGAGTACTACTTATCTTTTTCTCCCAATGAGTCCCTACTTCACCAACTGCTGAACTTGTACATGTAAATAAACCCTTAAATGTTTTCTCTTTGTGTCAGTTTGTGGGTCAGCATCAGTGAGCCCCTGAATTAGGAAAAAAAAAATGGCACCAGCAGTAGAAAGCTGCAGCACTTCCAAGTCATCCAGGGTCCCATTTGACAGGAATGTCAAAAATTTCTGCTAAAGTAATGGTCTGTTGCAAAACTGACAGTGGTGAAATCATGACAGGTTGAAATAATAGTGTGCATAAATTGTTATGACATTTTGAAGTCTGGAGCTTTGAGATGGCAAAAGCCACTTTGGAAGTGGGTCTACTGAGACCGTTTTGATGAGCTAATAAGGACAAGTCCCCTTTGGTCTCCACTGCAGTCAAACTAGCTGTCATCAGTGTTGTTGAACAGGAAGTCTCTTTCTAAAAATGTTCAGTCAGGTCATCTGGATGGTTTCTTTATTTATTTTTTTATTTTTTTCCCAACTTGAGACGTTTCGTTCTTCATCCAAAGGACTTCATCGGTCCAAGGAGCCACAAACAAACTGAGTCCCACAATAAGCACACCCATACAGTGGACTAACCAGTTTGCTGGTGATAAGATGGTTTCTGGAGCCTACCCTTTCCCTTGTCGACTCCTCTGAGGCAGCCATAGCCAAAGTGGTTCAAAACCTCATCTCAAGAAGAAAAAAAAGAAACCGTCCAGATGACCTGACTGAACTTTGTCAGATTTTCTACCGGGATTATTGAGCATGTATTGAAATTCAAAGAGTTAATGAAAAAAAAATTGGGTGTTGTTATTGATGAGAAGCTGACATGGAAATCTCATGTAAATTACTTAAGAATAAAAATAGCTACTGTATAAAGTAAAATAGTTTTTGAATGACAAAGCTTTGTATATATTGTACAAAGTAATGATTATTCCATATTTAAGCTATTGTATTGAAGTTTGGGGAAAAGCATGCAAAACTGTTACGAACCCTATTTTCATTGAGCAAAAAAGGGCTATAAGAATTATTAGTAGGAAGTGCTATGGTCACCCAACAAATATTATTTCATCAGTTGAAATTATTAAAATTTTATGATTTGGTTGAATATAGTATTTTACAAGTCATGTATAAGGCTCATTAAAAAATATTACCCCAAAATATTTAATTAAAATTTGTAAAAAAAAAAATAATAAAATAAAAAATAAAAATACAAATTAATAATTTTTTTAAAAAGCGAGAGAGTCATTATAACATTAAGAGAATGTAAATGTTTGTAAAAACTCCATTTAGAACTAGTGTGAAGGAGCTGTGTTGTAATTCGGGGAACAGGATTGTGGAATTGTCTAGATATCACCATAAAATTTTCTAAAACAATTTATATGTTTTAAAAGATGATTAAGTTAAAATTGTTGGGAAAGTATGGTGCCAAGTGAAGGATGCCTGATGTTTTTGTTTTCACTTTGGAAATGTTCAAGCCTAAGTTGTTGTTTGTTTGTATGTAGTCATTTTATATGTGTGTATATACAATATACTGTATATATATATATATATATATATATATATATATATACTGTATATATATATATATATATATATATTTTTTTTTTTTTTTTTTAAATAAGGGGCAGATATTATAAGACTTTTTTCTTCTTTTCGTACCCTTTTCATTCAATGTTTTTCATTTTAATTGATTAATTTTGTTTCTTTTTCTTTTAAATGAATGAATAAAATGAATAAAATAAAAAATAAAAAATAAATAAAATGTAGTCTCTTTCTTCAAACTGAGGTGTGTGCAGCAGATATAACTTTTTCACAGAAGCAAATTTCAAAATGTTCAAACCTCTCCTTTAAAATGGAAATACAATTTTCCTAATAAAATCTGTTTTCAAAGGAGACTTGATTACTGTCTCATAGTATTTATTTCATCTCATGTTTTTCTTACCGAGTTGTTTCAGGTAATTAGCAGGATCACTGTTCTGATTTAGTTCTGTTTTGAATTGCCATTGATCGTTTCATACATGCCTTTTTTTTTATTAAGATGTCACACTGAAGTCTAAATTATTAAGTTTAGGACACAATGGCTGTTGTAGATGGATAGATGGAAAATATACACAAATAAATTTTAAGAATGGTCAGACTTCTACACATCTTCTGATTTCTTGCCACACATCAGCCATGATTCTTATATTAAAGTGTCATCTTAAAGAGCAGTTTGTCGAATGCATTATAAATAATGCAAACTTACACACAAGTCTGTTCACGCCAAACAAATTTCTTCTTCATGAGATGTGCAGGGCTGCATGTTGCTATTACAGTGTCACAGCAGTAAGTTTTCTCATGTCAGACAAGGCCTGGACTGTAATATACTTAGAAGAGTCACATTGTACTGCAATGACTCTGGACATTTACATATTAAAGTGGTAAATAACCCTGCCTACAGCCTTTTTTTCTTTTTTAAACGGAAGTAATGAACATTGGACAAACACATCACCTGGAAAACAGTGAAGAAAGGACAGGTAGATTAAAAAGATTAAGTTAGTGACTGTCTTTTATTATTTATTGCTCACAATTCAGTTTCATCATTTTTTGTCACGATTAATGAAAACATCACATATTACACTGATGATCCGTTTCAGCCCCAAACAGATACCTTGGCGCTGAAATAAATGGATTCTTCTCAACTAATTATGTCATTAAATTAAAAATGTGTTCTTGTTGTTTGTATTTTTAAGGAATGGAGTTTCATTTGATAGTGTGTCACTATCTTTCTTGTCGAAAGCCGTCTGAACAGCCTCCGCTTAGAAAGTCAGGGAAAAGTTCTCACATAATTATTTAGAACTGAAAACTGTTCCAGTTGTTATGATATCTGAAGTCTTTTGCGACGCATCTTTTACAACGTCGTGTTAATTGTCCCCCAGTCGGAGGCATAATTGGACGTAAAAATGAGACAGTCAAAATTCAACAATAACACGTTGAATGGTCGATCTGGCAGCTATTTGCCTGAATCTGTCCTTTTCCAAGTAGGGATTAGTTTGACTCTCTCCCTGGTTTTCCAAAGCGTCTACTGCCAGGAAGACACTCACTTTTCATCATTCACCCACTTCAAAAAAATTGAACTGCTGTATATTTTTGGAGAAGTTTTCTAAATTTGAGGAATCATACATCACTGGGGATCAAGTTTTACAGAAAAGTATGAAATATGTAAATGTAGCACCGGAGAAGACAACAATGAATCAAAAAAACTCAACTTTTCTGCCTTATTCTTTACCTTAAGAGTTCGAAGAGTATGATCAAATAAAACCGATGTGCTCGGGTGTGCTCAGTGTTGACCTTGGATGAGTTGTGCAATGCTGTTATGATACAGGGACCTTATCATAGGCCTGAGAGAAGTGGACATGACATCAAACTGCTGTTTCTATTTATACATAAATGCATTTAAAGTCTGTTTTCACATGTTCTTGTTCCACTCTGATGTGCGAGTGTGTTGCTGCAGTGCTGTGATCACCCTGACCTAGAAAGGCGCTGAGACAGAGAGCTGCGAGTCTCTTTTGTAACAGAAGGAGGGGGGGAATCACCAAGCACGACGACAGTCTCGGTTTCTCAGCCTCGCACTCCTGCACCGCCGACTGAAGTAGCTCTGTGGAACGCTGCAGCTGCAGAACGATGAATCAGAAGTTTACCGCATCCCTCTGAAAAAAAAAATAAAATAAACAATTTATGAATAATTTGGAAACTCACGCAGCATTTATCTGCAGCAGCCGTGCTGGCTGTGTTTCAGCTCACTGACGTTCAGTTCTGTTGCACATCTGCGCCTTGTGCAAATAGAAAAAGCAAACGTGGAGAAATGATCTCTTTTGATGTCTCACTCGTTCAAAGGGAGCGATGTGATGCACCAAGCTCGAATGATTTATGTCTATAAAGAAGCATCCAATTAGACATTTTCTGTTTTGACTCAGAAGATGAGTGTTGCTACAATAATTGCGTCTGTTTTATTGAAAGCAGGAAACAACGTGTTACTCACAAGAGAAAATGGCCTTTAGAAAATAAACACTATAAACCAGCCTCGCTTATTGTTTCTCCCAGGACTTTTAGGACGTGCTTTTTGACAATCAAACAGTGGTGCTAAAGTATAGCTATGTCAAATCAATTAACAGCTTCTCTTTCCACAAAGGAATGAAACTTGACATTCTGCTTGAGTTTGGTTCGGGGCAAATGTGTTGCTTTATTCTAGCACTTATGCACCCTTTAACCATAAATCCAGGGCCCTCTGCAAACAGAAAGTAAACTAAAAGTAAAGCATGAAACTTAAAATGGACTTTTATTTGCCTTCAAGATGACATCACTCACATTTCACGCTGACTTTTAAATCTAAAACCCTTTTTGGACATGAAATATATACAGGAAAGGTGATGTTTAATGCAGTTAAGTTGACAATTTCCTTATAAGATGTCTGAAAAATACAATAAAACACTTTGGATGTTAAATTACATAAAGTATTTTGTTTATACAGCTTGTGTTTCTTTTAGTTTCTGTAAGAAAAGTTGAACTCTTGACCACAATGCAAATTTTCTGGGTGAGAACGTCTCTCTGGGCGGCAGCTGCAACAAATTGTGACCAGCATTTATGATGAAGTATGCAAAGTCTCTAAAAATGTTTGCAGGGGTTCTCAGTTCTCTGGTCTTACACTGAAATTTTAAACTCATTCATAAAATTAACAAAAGTTTATGGTTTGTGCAAACCTGTTGTCTATTGAGACTCTAAAACAGGGCTATTCAACAGGCGGCCCATGGGCCACCTCCAGCCCACACGTGACTTCAGTCCGGCTCAGCAATGAGTTCATTAAAAATATATATATTTTTGGAAAGGGTGGTTTTGGGTTCTGTTTGTTGCATTTATGATTCAATGCAGTAAAGCAAACTCATTTAAAAGGTAGCAGATCATTGTGATACTTGGTTTATTCACATAATGACTATAATTGCTGGATGTCCGGCCCCTGAGCTGCTGAATTTCAGAAACTATGCCCCCCTGAGCAGTTTAGTTGAATAGTCCTGCTCTAAAAGTTAGCAAATTTTCTTGCAGTTTTGTGTCTCCCACAGCTCGTACAGTTCCAGCCCAGTGAGAAACTGAAGTGTGTTATCTCACAGAAGGCATTCATTATGTATCCTCCAAGTTATTACATAGCAAACATAAACATTCTTGAGTGGTAATTACAGTTTTGAAAATATATTTAAGTAGGTTAGACATCCAGGTTGTGAAAACATCACACTTCAGATAGTAAAGTATTAACTAGGCAGCTGAATAACATCACTATCAACAAGCTGCAAGCAAGGTGATGTCCCGCATTGTTGAGGGATTTGAATAGTGTTTGTTTTTCCTGCACTGGAATTGAACAGGGAATGTAAGTCAACCTTGTTTTTAGTGCAATATATTCAAGTGGGTAGGCGTTAACACTGTGTAGAAAAGCAAAGGAAGTTTTAGTTTCTATTTTTTTTTTGGCTCGTCAGAAGCAATGCAGTGACGGATAATGGCGAGTGGAGGGAGCAATTTTATCAACCGCCAAGAGCAATGGCAGAGCCACGGGGTGGACAATGGTGGCCTTGGCCACCATAGATAAATCTTTAGCCACCTCAATCAGTTGAGGAAACTATACTTTTAAGTAAAATGAAAAGTAGAATGCATAGTTTTCTGAAAAGATTGGGGTGGCTGATTTGGGTAATCTAAACATGCAAATACTGTATGAGGATGCCGGTATTTTCTTTTTGTTTCCTCCATACAGCTCCAGAGTGACGGGTGGAGCAGATCCCTCACAGCTGCAGTCGATGAGCTGATGACTTCCTCTCTACCACTTAAACAACCTTCTCTACAGAAGCCATCACTGGAGCATTTGGTTCATTTGGGTGAATAACAGCCTTTTAGAACTTCTAGTGATGTTTGAGATGCATCTAATAAGGAATTAACTTTGTGATTTTTGTTTTATTTTTTCAGTTTATCTTACCATTGAGATCATGCCTGAGTTATGGATTCCTGGTTTCATCATTCCTCCCTCCAGAAATGTCTGGCTCTCTCCACTGTTTCTCTCGCATGGTCCTGGAATGTTCCCACCTCTCCCTCAGCACCTACAGGAAACTTATTCACCACAAGAGTCAGCCTTTCTGTCTAACATTAATCTGATTTGAAATTATCAGAGACTCACGCTGTATCTGCTAAAGCAAGCGCTTGCATCCCTGTTACCTCTTACTCCAAGCGACTCTGTGCAACCATATTCATGTCTACACAAGATTTAACAGTCTGTCCACCAAAAACTTTTAAGGGAAAACCACAGTGGTGTGCTGGTATTCTACTTCAATGTGAAATTGTCTTTTCTCATGCCCCAGTTACTTACGCTTTGGATACAACCAGGATAACTTTGTTTTTATAAGCGCATTGAAAGTAGACGCCTTAGCGTGGGCCAAGGCTCACCTTGTTTCACACCCATTCCATGGATTAACTTACTCCAAGTTTCTTTTCCATGTTTATGTTTCCATAAAACAAGGCAAGCAGTCAGCAGCCAAACATTCAGTCTCCTTCCAGGTTGCTGCAGAAGAGACCAGTTAGAGTAAAGAGGTTTTAAGAGAAATATTCTCAAATTCCTTATCAGAGCAAGTTAAGGACTATATTGCCACAAGAGAGGACTCTGTTTCATTTGACGTCATTCATCTTGCTATCAAGATGAATAGACTGAGAAAATGCTCTCACTAGAAGTAGTACAAACCCCAGGAGCCATTCAGTTCCAGTGTCCATCCCTTTTTGCTCCCCCTGTCTTGAGAACCAATGCAGGTTGCCTACATCAGATGACCCCAGAGGACTCAACCAGAGCACTACAAAGAACAAATGTCTCTTACCACTCATGGACTCTTTTTAAGCATTCAGCAAAGATTTTTACAAAACTTGGCCTTGGCAATGCTTATAACTTGGTCCAGATAACGGAGGGGTACGAGTGGAAAACAGCTTTCAAGATCCCCTCAGGACATTTTTAATATTTAGTTATGCCATTTGGTCTAACAAATGCTCATGCGTGTTTCAGGCCCTGGTGAATGACGTGTTGAGGGAATTTTTTATATTTTTTTTGTTTTAGTTTATCTGGATGACATTCTCATCTATTCCCATGATCCCAAACAGACCACAGCAAACATGTTTGAGTCGGTCTTAAGAGACTTCTGGAAAACCAGTTGTTTGTCAAAGCTGAGAAAGGTGAGTTTCATGTCACCCCTGTGTCATTTTGGGAGTTCATGTTTGAGAGTAGTTAGGTGAGGACAGACCCTGAAGAAATAAAAGCAGTAGCTGAGTGATCAGTACCCTAGAACCACAAGCAGTTTCACTGTTTTCTTGGTTTAGCTAATTTTAATAGACTGTTCATAAGAAAATATAGCCAAACAGTTCTGCCTCTTATGGCCCAAACATTATCCTTGAAATATATTGAGTGGACCTCTGAGGCTAATCCTGCTTTTCAGAAAATAAAAACACATTTTATATCTGTACCTATACGCTATCATCATGATCCAAAGAAACAATTCATCTTGGAAGTCGACACATCAGATACTGGTGTTGGGGCTGTCCTCTGTCAATGTTTGGACACTGATGGCAAACTTCACCTTAGTGCTTTCTTCTCTTGTTGCCTATCTCCAGCTGAGAGAAACTACAATGTGGGAGACAGTGCGTTGCTAGCTATAAAACTGGCTTTAGAAGAATGGATGTACTGATTGAAAGGTGCTGAACAAGCTTTGATTATATGGACTGACCATAGGAACATAGCCTATCTACAAAATGTCAAATGACTTAATGCCCGTCAAGTTACAGTAGGTGGTCTGATGCACTGTCCTGTCAGTTTTCAGTTTCAGATGGCTACAAGCTGGCTGAGAACATCTTATCACCTATATGTACAATGTGAGTCACGACGTGGGAAATTGAAAAGGTGATTCAGGTTGCTCACAGGAATTAACCTGATCAACGTACAGGACCTCAAAATTATCTGTTTGTTCCCGAGCCTGTTAAAAACACAGGTTTTGCAGTGGGTCGGTCCATAACTCCAAAATTACTTGTCATACCAAAACTAACCGCATATTGAGTTTCACTCTGACATTTTTGGTGGCCCAATATGAGTAACATTAAGGAACCTTAAGGAATGTTCCCAACATTAAGGAAATTGTTTTAGCCCACCCGATCTGTACATGTAACAACAGTGGAAACTAACACCCTGCTGGCTTCTTACAACTCCTACCTGTCCCTAGTCATTCCTAGTCCCATATCACTATAGACTTCATCACTGGTCTGCCATCCTCTGAAGTTAACACTGTCATTTTTACTGTAGTTGACAGATTTTCAAAGGCTGCTCATATGGTCCCACTCCCCAAGTTACCTTTCTCATTAGAAACTGCCTGATTAAATATTCAGTTAATCATTCAATTAATTGAACAATTAAATGTTCAATTCTGGTTTCATGACATCCCAGTGGACATTGTCTCAGATCGAGGACCATGATTCATCTCCCAGGCATGGAAGACTTTTTATGACTATAGGATCCTCATTTAGACTTACCTCAGACTATCATCCCCAATCTAGTGGGCATATGGAAATATTTCCTTTTGAGGGTACTTTCCTTTTGAGATTTCACTTTGTTACGCTCCACCACTTGTTCCTGGTCAGGAGGCAGACATCTTAGTACCATCAGTCCAACACCACCTTCAGAGATGCCATAGGTTCTAGAGACAAACCAAGGCAAACCTCCTCAGGACAACTGAACATTAAAAGAGATTTGCCAACAGACACAAAACCACTGCCCCTTGGTACTCAGTCAGATAGAAGGTATGGCTCTCAACCTGTGATACTCTTCAAAAATGACAGAAACATTCTTGGCTTTATGTGACAGTTCCTGAGAACTGTGCTGTTCTTGTCTCACTTTGATCCATCCATCCATTTTCTTTTCCCACCTGTTCCTGTGTGGGGCCACAGGAAGCTGGTGCTGATCTCCATTGGTCATTGGGCAAGAGGTGATATAGTCACACTGAAACCAAACATGTTTTTAAATTACAGAGGAAAAACATAGTACCTACAGAAAACATATATGCAGAGGGAGAACATACAGACACCATGCTTCAAAGAACAAGATCCAATTTTTTAAACTGACGGTACAAATTGAGTGTTTCGTTTTGTTGTTGTTGAACTTTAACAAAGTATATAATGACCAGGGCATTATCAGGTGTTTACAACATAAATACAAATCTGTAAATAACACATACTGTGTTTATGATGGATTATAATATGTACTGCACTTTTGATCTGACAGAAAGCTCTAAACCATCTTAAGAAATATGTATTTCATTTATTAACTGTGAATGAACCCTCTCAATTGCTGTCATTACTGTGAGTACAATGGGAGCAGATTAAGCCACAAAGTCATGCGGCAGAGAACAATTAAGTAATTTTATAACATTTTATGGCCTGGAGTCATTGTTAGGATAATGTGCAGCACTGATAAGTCTCAGTATATCGATATAAGCTCGAGGCTGGCAATGACTGCAACTAAATATAGCAGTTTTCAAAGCTTTGGAACTGAACTTCAGAAGTTCATATGTAATTAGGATATGAAAGACAATTTATAAACGTGTGTTGGTTTGAGATTAAATATCTCTTTCAAGCTTTGAATTAACTGAACATAACAGGAGTCTGAAATTACTGGGAAAACAGTGTAAATAATTTCCCCACATGCAGCGGCTGCCTCTGATATTTAATAAAACCCACTATTAGAAGTCATAAAACAGATGTGATATTTATTAAAGTCAAGAAAAATAACAAAAACCAACAATAGCATGATTAAAAACAGACTTATATACTGTTACAATAACAAATGTTTATATTGACTTTCTCTTATAGTAAAATCAAAGTCAATGCCATTTTCTAAGCATAATTACAGTGTAAAATAAAATGGATGGCCCCAAGAAAATATTGTACAAATGCAATTTAGAATTAGTATTGTTGGACGTTGTTTAATTTAGGAGACTATTACAACAGCAAAATACATTTTTCTGTAAATTGTACCCAAAATAATTTATAATAATTTTCATTGTTTCAATTGACAGCTCTCTTGAAAAGCTGCTAGCTGTTTTGTGTGATAGCCGTTTGATTTTATTTAATTGTATGTATTATACTAACTATAACAGTTGGACAAAGACTGATTAGTTTTAGGTCCAACAATTACTCTTAAACCCATCCTTTTAACTCTGCTCTTTGGAAAAGCCCACTCCATGGCAACAAATAGCTTATACTTATTTTTATAATAAAGAACAACCAAGAACTGATGGACTAGTACTGGTTTGAGTTAACATCCAAGTTGAAAGGGAAAGATTTGTTGATCTGGCTGAAAATTATACAACACCACTAAATATAGGTCCATATCCATGTAAATGCACAACTCCAAGTGCAGCCATCTTTGTTCTGCAGGTCAACATGCCATACGGCCTGTGCATGAACTCATATTCTGATTGATTCCACTCATTAAAACAAGGTACAGGATGACAAGAAGGGTTGCAAAGACCGATACCTCTGTCTAGGTGGTTGGTGTGGTTTTCATGAGGTTCTGTAAAAGTTCTTAAAGTGTACAATGTTTCAATTTTGGTGTGTTCTGTGCTGGATGATTAGAACCTTCATGATGTGTGTATGCTCTAACATACCTTTGGTTCCGTCTGCATTGCCAACATGCTGAGCAAATCCATGATTCAACCCACAATGTGGCATCAATCAAACTGTCAAGTGTTGGTAATGCTGTCTAACAAGGCACTCTCTGTGTTAACGGACGTTCACTCATTGTTTTGACTAACTTTTGGATGCCCCAGCGACTGCCTTATGAAGGTCAGCTGCAACTGTTGGTGACTAGCTGACAAGTGGCCTTTGTGAGAGAGTCTCCAAAGCATTTGTGATGGTTCTCAGTTTCCTTGCATGGTTTGCCAAGGCATGCAGTTTTGTCACTTGAATTTCGAACAAAAGATCATCATAAACTCTTCTCAATTTTGATTCCATAAATTTTAGAGCACTAGAGCTGCATGTTAGCACATGCCCAGGAACTCTCCTACGACAGAAAGTATCTACAACCACAAAATGTCCAATTTTGAAAACCACAATGATAATGACATATATTTATGTTGAAAAAACTGGTCCAAATTTGCCTATCTTTGTTTTAAAAATATGTTGCAATAGGTTAAATAATTTAAGTGGAAAGTCATTGCCAAAGTAGGTACAAAATAGGTCAAGGTGAGTACAGTATGGGCAGAGATGGGCAGCTACTCTTGATACCATACCATACCATACCATACCATACCATTTTATTTATAGAGCACTTAGAACAGCGACAAGGCCAACCAAAGTGCTGTAAAAAACAGAAAACCAGGCAACACATAATGCAACATGTAAATGAAGTTATATCAGTATACAGGCATAGAAATGTTGCAGATAATATAACGGCTAACCTGTGTGACGCACACGGGTTCAAACACACATCATCTGGTGTTGAAAGCTATGGAATAGTAGTAAGTTCATGAATGTGATTTGAAAACCAAGAGGGGGCCTGCCTGACAAGCTGAGGTAACTCGTTCCAAAGTCTTGGGCCTCCTACAGAGAAGGCCCTGTCACCTCTGCACTTAAGACAAGTTCCTGGAACTCTGAGGAGCAACTGGTCCGCTGGCCTCAGAGAACATGGTAGGACATATGGCTACAGCAAATTAGAGCAATGGGGTGGGGGAATGTGTTCAGCGATTAGTATACATACAGGAGTATTTTGAACTGGATTTGAAGGTGAACCGGTAGCTAGTGCAGGGAGGCCAAGGTTGGTGACTCTCTTTTGCCTGTACTGTTTAAGGGGCCGTTTACACGGCGCATATTTTGAGTGAAACCGCTCCTTTCTCTCTGCGTTTCTGCTGATCATTTACACGACACCACTGACCCCCCTCTTTGA
>JARVGS010000736.1:13737051-13753768 GCA_031762315.1 Hypsolebias antenori
GATGGATGGATGGATGGATGGATGGATGGATGGATGGATGGATGGATGGATGGATGGATGGATGGATGGATGACTGTCACAAAACTAACCTAAGTACTCAACATGTTTTTATCAGACTTTCATGAAGAACAGGATTTCAATAAGAGAGGAACTCAATTTCTGCAGCCATTCATGAACTTTTGGAATTTGCACATATTCTTCCATTTCTGAGGAAGCTCACAATTTCAGCACATCTTGCACTGAAATACTCTTCTAAAAACTGGAGAGTGACTGTGGGAGTTACAGGGTTTTGTAAATATTTCTCTTTTTTTGTGTGTGTGTGTGTGAATGAACTGTTTTGCAAGATGAGTCTACATTGTAACTCTTGCTGTAAATTTTTTATTGCATGTGCCTTTGTTTCAGCTTTAGTTGGTTAACTTAATTGCTGAAAGGTAATAAAAAATATGTTGTAGAAAGGGGGGAAAAAGCTAAAGAAAACATCTAGCAAGAAGCGCTACTAATTAAAAAAAAGGTCAAAGCAGAGCACTTTGTTTTGTACAAATAGTGTTAACATAATCGAGCAACTGAAAACTCGTAGCTAAAAAAAAGTTGGGTTTTTACACTGATGAAGATGCATTGTAGATAATACAGTATAATATTTGCTTAACACGTTTTATTTATTGTAATGACCAATAAAATACATTTTCCAACAATAATACAGTATTTTTCTGTAACATTTCACTCTGTTGTTAAAAAGTAGTGTTTTATAAATGACAAAAAACACGAATGAACCATCACAATGACACAAAATGAGTGACTCATCAACAAAACAGTTTATTTCACATCAAGACAGGGATGGGCTGCTGTACCTACGTCATCAGTTTCCACTTTGCTGTCCAATCAGAAGCAGGGATTACGCCTACGGCTTTGATTGACAAAAAGATGCACCAATAACCGCTCGGAACAAGTTACCCTATTCACTTCCAGTGTACGGGATGCTTTGTTGGAGGAAGTGAAGTCTGTCAAACAAATCATGAGTTTCCACTACGGTCAGGTATGAAAACTTATTTCTTCGTGTTGTTCGTGTTAGTCATCCTGGCATGTAAAATTAGTTTCGTTTGTGTATGTGTGTTTTTTAAGGGGAAAAAAGGTAACGTTAGCTTTTGCTATGGCTAGCAGAGTCGTGGTGTTCTGTCAAAAATTTACTTATTTTTTGCCTGAAATGTTCTGTCTTCAAATAATATCTCCATTGTTGAAATCTCTACTCAATGAAGAATAAATTATAGCCCATTATTAATTTTAAGTCACAGTCGTGATAAGTCGTTTTCGTTTAGAAGGCAAAATTAAGCGTAAAAGTTTCTGGGGTTAAGAAAGTTGTTAAGCCACGGTGTTGCGTCAAAATGTGTCCCCCGCGACAAAATCCTTCTCCTCGAGTTTTTTTCTGTTTTCTTTTACTTTTTGTTGTTTTTAAGCCACTATATTTTAATACAAAAACTGTTTTTGTGTGCTTTTGTCCTTTTCTTAAACGGCTCTCTGAAGGCTGAATATTACAACCAAAAATAATGTCTCCTCATCGCAGGAGGAAAATAAAAGCTCACATTTCAAATGCACACACGTAATGATGCTTCATGGCGATCATATCATCTACTGAGAATTGTATTCTTCAATTCCCAAATGTGTACATTTAATCGGATAAAACACGCTGATGGTCGTAAACCTTTTAAAAGCGGGACCTAAGAAAGGTGGGGAAACGAATTTTGATACAACACCGGAACCTTCGTTCTGTTTAGAAAAAAAAATCCTCATTTATTTATATAAATGCTCAGTATTGTAGCATTATATGATGAAACAGTTATTTTTTTTTTGCACAAGCCATATTTAATTGTTTATTATTTTTAATTACCCTATTCCAATTTGTATGTTGCAGATAAGTAATTTCATAAAAATCTGGAACTACATATAACTTCTCTGCCTAAAAGAATAATTTGAAATAATTTCATAGTCAGAGCTTAATATGAATCTAATTGATGTTTTAGTACTTTTTAGTTTTGTCCTTTTTTAACTAGCTTCAGGTTTTGTTAATATTTGGTCTGAGACTAGATGTGTATGTTTTATGTTGCTCATCACTCTTCCAACAATTCTCTATCATCACAAAGCTGACACAAGTTTTTAATCCTTTTTAAAGGGTATAATAAGTAAGTACCCTTTTTTAATTTTAAACTTGATTCTTTCAGCAACAACAGCCTTTGACGTACAAGCCTGGAATAACTTCAGCTGCTCTCATCGTTTTAGCTGATGTTTTCAGACTCAGTCAGGTTTAATGAAGAATGTCAGTGCTGTCACTTTCAAGCCTCGCAACACATATTTGAACTAGTTTGAAACCAGATACCATCTCAAAGTTTTCTAGGTGTGAGTGCAACAGGTCCCTCTTGTAAATGAGTCCCCGTGGCTCAACGAGGCTAGCCTGTATAAATAAAGGTTGAATGAATGTAAAGCTGTTCCTTTGTGGTCTTGGTGATGAACCTAAATTCTTTCCCCAACTACTTTGTAAATTTCTGTATTTGTCTTTCCTTCCATATTGTCTTGTCAGCTCCTGCTGTATTAGAACATCCCAGTACTGTATAACAATTCTGCCATCATTGTGTTTGCTTGTAGGGACTAATGGCTTTTTGTTATCCAACAACCACAAAAAGAAAAACCTGTGTGCGTCTGAACTGCCAAATAGCTCCGGAACAACTGAACAGATTTTAATGAGACATTCAAAGTACATTTGATAGGCTGAACAAACCCAATTCAAAATGGCAGCTACAGCTAATCAACATCTTCCTATAAACGGCTTTAACTCAGTCAGTTTTACAGATGTTGAGCTAGTATTTGGCGTGGAAGTAGCCGAGAGTCACGAGATCTCGCATGATTGCGTGAGATCACAGATAACATCATTTACAAGGTTCGACCAAAATGCCTCTAACTCCATCCCTTTTCATCATAAGTTGATCTCAGCACGACAGGGAGGGATGTGCATCAGCTGGCTTGAGTTGAAGTGAATTTAACAAATAATGCTTAATAATAATAAGTTGCCATTTGATTGAACTCTTTCTGTATTCCTTGTTTATCGCTGCAGGGCTATCCAGGAGGAGGCAACCCACCAGCGGGTAATCCATATGGAGCAGGCAGGGGCGCTTATGGGGCTCCCTCAGGACCATATGGAGGTAGTGCAGGTTCAGCAGGAAGTCCCTATGGTGGTTATGGAGTCCCAGGTCACAATGGGCACTATGGGCCTGGACCTACTGGTGCACCTGGAGGTTACGGGGGACAGCCTTACAGAGGACCCCATGTTCCTGCAGGTACGATGGAGTAAAGCTGCAGAACAGCTCGTGCACAAGTAACAGGCACATTTAGTCCACAGTTAGTCTGCGTCTCATTCCTGTCCTCCTCTGGTTTTCTTTCCACCTCTGTTCCTGGTGGGATGATGGATGTAAACAACTTGAGCTTCCCTGACATTCATGTGGAGACTGGGCTCAGTTTGTGCCCCACAGCTGGAGTACACAGCTGGAGTAATGACTCTGCTAACACTGAGTGAGAGACGGAGGAGAGGGCGTCGTGTGTGTGGGTGTGTGCCTCAAGTCAGAACCTGAACGTCTGTGTTTCCATCACTCCCTCCCCCACAGGGACAGACATGAGCACCTGAAGTGTCGCCCGCCCTTCTCTCCTTTCATTTTCCTGCCCATCAACCATCCCTCTGCTCCTCTCACAACATATTTTCTAAGACTCTTTTCTTTCCCTCCATGTGTTCAGGTAATGGCCTCTTGACCCGACAACACCTCTCTCTTACTGAATGATGTTTCTAAGACCTGTGCTGCTCTTCATGCTATTTATTACTGCTCTGAGTTCACATGTAGCAACAGTGGAGAGGTAAAACTTCAGGAAGGTTTATTAGACTGTAAGAAATTAACCATTCATCCTTGTCATTTCCTTTCTTTGGCCTTAGATATAACTTGCTTCACAAACCCTCAGGAAATTAATGAGTCTTAAAAATGTCAAGATTATAAAAGATGGAGAGTAACTCGAGTGTTTACTGACAAAAATATCAATTACGGTACTCGTCCTTCTCCATCTTATGATCCACGTTCCTCCTCTGTAGGGAACGTCCCTCCCGGCGTCAACCCAGAGGCGTACCAGTGGTTCAGATCCGTCGACACGGACCAGAACGGGTCCATCAACCTAAACGAGCTGAAACAGGCTCTGGTCAACTCTAACTGGTCCACCTTTAACGACGAGACGAGCCTCATGATGATCAGTAAGTTTAAAAAAAGAAAGTCGATTCTGATTAAATTTGTTTCTTTGTGCAGATTCACGTGAATGTTTACTTTCTGCTGTTGTCTTAAATGGCTGCTTTGAACGGAAAAAGAAAATTATCAAAAGAATAAAAAAGAGGATGGAGTTGTTTTTTAAGGCAAGAACGTTTATTATAAAATACTTTCTTCTTCTTTTAGTTCTATTGTTAGCTGTGAGTTTATCCTTTAGAGTCCTAAACACAAATTTTATTCACAAAGTAACCATATGAAATGTTGAAACAAAAATATTGTACAGTTTGTAGGGAAAAAAACAAGGTAATTTTGAATTTTATGTATATTTACGTAATATAGATAATATATTAATAATAATTCAAAAGAACCATTTCAAAAGAGCAATCAAGCTTGTAAAAGTAAATGGAAGCATAAAAAAACACCTTTTAATGAACATTTTTTTCCAGTGAATTGAGTTGATTGACAGCAGATGAATGAGGACTGTGGATAAAATCAGTATTTTAGAGAGGCTGAGTCTCTCAGATGTAAAGATGGGTGGAGGTTCAGCACTCTGCAAAAACTGCATCTGAAAGTGGAGGAACAATTTCAGAATAAAATTCCTTAATGGAAATCTGGGCGACTTTAAATGTCTTTAATGTCTTTATCTGACTTTATTATTTAAATGTAAATATTTTATGTTAAATATTTGAAGGATCTGGACAAATCTCAGAGCTCAGAGGACAAGAGTGCAAGTCCATCTGGAAGAAAATCAAAGTTGATACTGGTTTTAAAGCAACAATCCATTAAAAAAAGATGGAGTGCTGTTGAGCAGGTAGACGCCTCCGTCAGAGCAGAATGAACGGTTCTCCTCCAGAACCTCAGCTCTGCTGTTAGAGATGATGAAAGACTCGTTTTAAACATGTTGCTGCTACGACATTGAAATAGTTGCTTGTGTCGTAGTGTCAACATTTAGTGTTTCCTGCGTCCACTGGGAATGAAAGTGTCTCTGTTTTTCCTCAGACATGTTTGACAAGACGCGGTCGGGTCAGATAGACCTGTTTGGTTTCTCAGCTCTGTGGGACTACCTGCAGCAGTGGAGGGGGCTGTTCCAGAACTACGACCGGGACCGCTCCGGGTCCATCAGCAGCACTGAGCTGAGCCAAGGTACCACCGTGTGACTGTTAGCTGCACATGCTGCAGGACGTTTGGGTGTTTCACTCCTCGTTTTCTCTTACCCACCCCCAGCTTTAGCCCAGATGGGCTACAACCTCAGCCCCCAGTTTTCAGAGTCCCTGGTGCAGCGTTTTGGCGTGAGGGGCCTCGGCATCCAGCTGGACCGCTTCATCCAGGTGTGCACCCAGCTGCAGAGCATGACGCAGGTGTTCAGGGAGCAAGACACGAGCAGGACGGGCAACATCCGCCTCAGCTACGAAGAGTTCCTCGCTGGTGCCATCACAAGGCTCATGTGAGCCCCCTTTACTGGGGGGGTCAGGTCAAGTCTGCCAAACCTTCACCAGGAAGTCTGGAGGATGTGGTAACCAGCCGAGGCTTTTTAACGTCACCACACAACTTTTTATGATGTCGATTGTTTACAGAACCAGAGCTGGACGTTGGAACTGGTCCCAGTTTAAAGTCGAGTTAGAACAATGATTCTTTACGGGTTCAGGAGAGATGGAGGGAGGAGGACGTGAGCTGCAGCAGAATATGTGTTTTTGTTTTTTAACTTGTTGATACTTTAAAATCTAGGGGGGTGGGGGGTGTAATGGTGTTTCCAAAGGTGGTTTCATTCAAGGGTTAAACAACCTGAATGTTTTCTTCTGTTTCCAGAACTACAGGGAACATTTTAATCACGTCTAAATGATTAATTAGTTTAATTTAGATTTATGTTTTTGTTCTAGTTGCACTCCTGACACGACATGAAGAAACTCTGACTCATCATGTTTTCTACTTTCAGTCCAAATAAATGATCAGGTTTTTAACTCTGGCCAACGCTTAATAGTTTTGTGAGTAAAGCTTCAAACGCTCCACTTTAATGCTTCTAATCTGATTTTATTCATTGTGCTAATGATCTGTTGTACGTTAAGTAAATAAATGTTGTGAACTTCCTGGTCGATGTAATTTACTCGTAGCGTTTGGAGCTGTAAAAGAATTCATGAGGAACATTAGACCCATTAAAGTCTTAGCATTTCTTAAAATAGCAGCTCTGCCGTCACCGACCGGTAGTTTTTCTTTGTTTACGTCAGCGTGGCTGCATGAAGGAGCAGAGCGCTGCAGCTTCTTCTGTTTTCCTGCTGGATCTGCTCAGATCAGAAGCAGCCCGTTAAGTTCTGACCTCCTTTTTATACCGCCTGGATCGTCCGTTCCGTTTTCAGCTCTGAAAGACTCGCCGACTTATTATTTTCTGATTGATGCGTTTCAGCAGCGACTTCACTAAATCCAGACATTTTTTTTCTGTGTAACGAGGAGCTTCAGGTTCAGGCCTGACGTTTCAAAAATGGGAGCGGGTCCACGGGGTTTTACGGTCACACGGCCGTGTCGCTGGTAGAGCAGAACAAGTGATGTAGTTCTCCTGAACCAGGCACGGACGAGCACATTTCTCTTTGTCTTGACAGGAGCTGATCACATGCCAGTCCTGGCAACAACAAGACGGACATCATGGAGGGATAAAGTGCTAAAAAGAATGATTTTCAAACATAATCTCCTCCAAAGACTCCACTTATCACAATTCCAGCACATTCTGGAACTAATTATTACAAATGTTGGACATGGCTGCCATGTTTCCTCCCCACATCTGTTTGCATCTCTGCAGGGGAGCGTTCAGCCAGAGCTGCAGTCCAGCTGCTATACATCAACTGTTTGCCAGGCGTTCAAGTGGCAAACTTCTCGGCGTGGGAGCTGAATAATCAGCGTCATCCATCACACGGAGCGATGCACGCAACACCCAGTCACTGCTGTGTCATACTGAAACACCCCCCACGGTGAGGCCGAGATGCTTTAGGTACAGGACACAAATATGAATGGTTACTTTTAATAAAAATGAATGGCAACGTTTTTCTTTTAGCACCCACTGCCTTTTGTTTTAAAAATGTGATGTCGTGCTCAGAGCGTTGTGAAAGACTCAGCTGCTGCCGCGTCATGCTTAGCTCAGCATCTGCAAAAACTGCTTTATAGCCTTTAGCTGTGGCAGCCATCTTGAACTGGACTCCAGAGATGTATCAGTTGTTGATGTGCATCTACCTGGATTATCAAGCATGACTCAGGATGTTTTTCTGGTATTTCATCAAGCTTCTGAAAGTGTCTCTTTATAAACCAAAAAGGTTTTTTATTTCTTAATTTGAAAAAAAGTTTAATGCTTGCAGGACTCACTCCTGTCAACTTTAAACCAGTGTTCCCTGACAAGATCTGTTGAAAATGGTTTTTAAGGTTATTTATTTTTAATTGTCTTGCACTTTTGACAAGTGTCTTATGTTGGATAGGAACAACCCGTTTTTTTTTTTTTAAAGATGTATATGTTTTAAGATTTGGTAGCTCATAAAAATATTGAACTCTATCTATAACTTGTGTGGCTAACGTACAGTTGTATTGGCATCACTTTCAGTGACATTTTATGTTCAGTCCAGTAGTTTCTTTAAGACTCATTGTATTTAAATTTGGGGACTTTGATTCTATTGGTTTGTCACAAAACAATTTTTTTGTGTCTACCAGAAATCTACCAAAAACAAATTAAAATAAAATTATTTAACAGCCATTAAAGAGGATATGAGCACCAACAACATAATTCCTAACGACCTACTATCAGAAACTGACAGAAAAGTGGATTTATTTTGTGCACACTATCACAATCTGGTACAAGAACTGGACACAAGATGAATTAAACAAAAAACTCATCTGAAGTCTAAAAGGAAAAAAACTAACATTTTATTATTATTTCATTTTTTTTTATCATAAATTACTCAGTTTAGTTGTCACAATGCCATCAGATAGGTTTGAAATGTTGCAATGACTTATTTGCACCAGTAGATGGCGCCCCATTCCCAGAAATCATATAGGTGATCAGCCAATCACATTTAACTTTGATGGATGCCGGCACATAAGCGGAAGTTACGTCACTACAGTACCAACGTGCTAACGCTAAAGGTGAGTGCAATTTTATAAAATAAACTAATGTCATCATGAAATGACATCAGATGGTGTCACGTTAAGTAGTTTTAGGTAAACGATAGTTGTGGGCTTATGTTCAAAGTAACATTGTCGGTACTTTGAAGGTTACATGTCGGTTAAAGGTTGAATTATCTGATTTTTCATTCAACCTTTCATAGGTTAGTCTCGTGCGTCAGTCAAGTTCGGATGTTTAGTAATTTCCGTATATTTTACACATGCGATTAAATGTAGTAAAATTTTAGCCTCTGACAGTTTGTTCGAGCTCATTCTCCCAGACATTTGTCTCCTTTAATGGGTTCTGAACCGACGATAATGCGAACTCCATAATAAATGTAGCCATAAAACATTGTGTGTTTAAGTATAAAAGAAAGCGGAAGGCTTACAGAGACAAATTAATGGCCAGCTAAAAGTGAACGTTTGTTCTTTAATTCGGCATGTATGAGACATGCGAGAACAAAAAGGAAGCTGTGACATTGTGTGTTTTTTAAACTAGCTAATCGAAGCATACGAGCTAATGCTAATTTGTGGCTAACATGGCACGTTTTTGATTACACCGTTTAAAAAAATTCACAGGTTCATCTCGTTCAATTAGTATGTCTTAGATATTTGATTAATAATTGTGTCAATACATAGCTCATTCTGAGAAACTTCTTTTGTGTGTGTGTGTGTGTGGGGGGGGGGTAGCTTTAATCCATAAATGAACACTAATAATTTGTGTTATGAATGTATATTAAAGGAGTTTCACTTTTTGAACTGAATTACAAAAATCAATTTATTATTATTATTTTATTTATTTATTTATTTACAAAAATCAACTTTTTTATTTTGCATGTACAGTATTTTGGACTGTTTCTTCCTCTCAAATTAATGTAGTTTGGTTTTATTACCTGTTCCTTTTTTTTTTTTTTTTTTTGGTGATTGTGATTGCAAAGATTGTTTGTTTATTTGTTTTTGTTTGACAAATACAGTTTTGTTTTTCTCACCCCCTGGCTGATTGCTGCTTATGGCTCATAATTGGTTTAACCAGCAGTTTCAGTTTCTAACCACAAGAGGGCGCCAGTAGATCTCCATTAAAAGATCAGCACTTGTGTTTGCTGTAGTTTCTTGTTCTATACTCACCACACCCAATTTATAAAACCTAACCTGTATATTTATTCTTTTTGTCATGTAGTGGTTGGAAACCAAAGGGCGTGCAGTCATGTGGCCTGTAATGTGGACCGCGTTGCGAACCTACGCGCCTTACGTCACCTTCCCCGTGGCCTTCGTGGTCGGAGCAGTGGGCTACCACCTGGAGTGGTTTATCAAGGGGACGCCCAAACCCCGAGAGGACGAGAAAGGCATCCTGGAGCTGAGGGATGAGCGAAAGCTGCAGGAGCAAGTCGGCCAGGACGGCACTCAGGTGCTCAGTCTGAAGGAGAAACTGGAGTTCACGCCTAGAGCCGCTCTCAACAGGAACCGACCTGAGAAGAGCTAACTCATGTCAGGTTGACACACTCGCGTTTGCAGATTGTCACCTTGAGGACGACACTCAGGAATCAAAGTGGGGGGTGAAGTGGAGGACAAAACCACCCATTCTATTCACGTCAGCTCCACTTCCTGACTAGTGACTTCCTAAAAGCCCAAGCTTAAACAGAAGACCAGCAGAGACTGTTTAGAAGCTGGAGCTTGAATAACTGTGGAATCGTCTAATAATACGGTGCACAAACTTGATAATGCATGAATGCACACCACTGTAGTGAGAACAAAAGGTTTATTATCCCTCTTCCTGGTGGTTCTGCGTTAATCTTACGACAGTTGTTTCTTTTTCTGTCAGCTGGTGCAACGTAAAGACGGACATCTTCCTGTTCTTCTCTGGTTACAGCCGTATGACCCAGACATGTGACTTTCAGGTTTTAAACGTGTCACACTGTTCGTCCTTTATTCTCTTCTGTCGAGAAAGGACTTCTGATTACGATGAAGAAAGACAACCATTATCATTTTCTACAACCTTTGATAAAACGATAAAAGTGCTAGTTTTGGATATTTCAGCAGTTTTTCAGCTGCTTGGGCAGAACGTTTGGAGTGAGCAGCACAGGACTTTGATCTTAGAACGTCTGGATTCTCAGCACATCCCAAAAAACATCAGAATTGTGATTTTTTTTTTAGTAATAATAATGAACACATAAATATGTTTATAAGCCGGACCTTGTTGTCTGTTTGGAATGTGTACTTTTAGCTTTTAAAAGTTACTTTTTTCTAAAAACAAAAAAAAAACTTCGAACTCTGTTAAAAAGACACTAAGTCAAAGCTTTGTGGTGGAAGCTGAGGCTCCACATAGTGTAGCTATACAGACAGATGTTCCATCTGTGGAACACGGACTACTTTTCATTCTTTCTGAAGCAACATCACTTTATTATTTATTTATTTTTGCCTTTAAGGTCACCGTTGAGCGCTCACAAATTAAAAACCGCTCATAAATTTTAACCAGCTGATTTAGTTCCGCCTCATAATTCAGTTCATGATTACAACTCTGGCGTTTGTCTTTTAAAAATCACGAGGCGCTGAATGAACACGAAAACATGGAACGTTCAACACGAAGCGTGACCTTTAACGTGCTGGCAACGAGATCCACAAAACCGGCACCGAAACGTTTGATTTACTTCGTCAGTTGACGTCATCAGAAGCGACAGATGTAGAACCTGTCCGTCGTTCTGCTGTCTCTGTCAGCAGGTGTGGTTTCAGGCCCAGACTTCCACTGGAGTGCCAGCTAACACTTTCTGCAGCTTTTTATTAATTCTCTCCGTTCGCTTTAAAACAAATCAACCCACTCCACGTCGATGGTCTTCAAGCTGACAGAAGTTTCCATCCTGAAGGACGGAGAGGTGGTGACTGCTAAAGTGTGTGAGAGTTACAGGGACTGGTGTGTGTGTGGAACAGTCAGAGGACAGATCTAACAATGGCCCAGCTCCTCAGATCTGGACAGCACTGTGGGAACAGAGAGCAGAGGCTCCTGGGAAATTAGGATGTTAAGAGGTCCTTCATTGTTCTTGCTGGATGATGGAGATGATGGGTGTGGGTGATGCTGGCTGAAAGTCTTTGTCTTGAGGAGGTCTAGTCCAACATGGAGTGCAGCATGAACTGTGCACGCTGGAAGGACACTCGTCTTAGCGCACACACATTCAAAGCTGTTTTGTGTGGACGTCATTGATTTAACTCCTTAAAGTCTTGACATGAGCTGTGATGCAACAATGTCCGCCATGTGGACATTTGTCTACTTTCTATAGGAGGAACGACAAAAAAACACGTTAAGGACAGAAATAACTACAAGTACTAACATGTGGAGTAGAACCAGTAAAGAGCAGAGGAGATGTGGTCACTTTGTTCTCCAGCAGCGTAAGTCTATAGCAGCAGAACTAAAGGATGGCTCAGGAAACCCAAGCTGACCCTAACTATAGGATTTATTTAAAAAAAAAAAAAAAAAACATCTTCAGTCCAGTCTTAAAACTGGACAGTGTGTCAGCCTCAGGACAGGAACTGGAAGTTGGTTCCACAACCTGATAACTGAAAGATCTTCCATTCTGCTTCTGGAAACTCTAGGAACCACAAGTAAACCTGCAGCCTGAGAGCAAAGTGCTCTTTTAGGGAAAATATGAAACAAAAAGATCTGTAATATAAGATGGAGCTAGGTTGTTGAGAGCTTTGTAGGTTAGAAGTAAGATTTTGAATTCAGTTCTGGACTTGATGGAGCTAATGGAGAGAAGCTAAAACTGGAGAGATCTGATCTCTCCCACTAATTCCAGTTAAGACGCAGCATTTTGGATCAGCTGTAGAGTTTTGAAATAGTTTTTGGACACTCAGACAACAAACAATTGTAATAGTAAAAGATTTACTGACGAGTCATCACTACATCTCTACATCCACCTGAAGCTTTAAAAGTTAAAGAATGCCAACAAGTAGAACAGTTTGGATCTTCTGGTCCACTCCTTTCCTACAGATCTCTGCATGTGGATCATCTCTTCAGTGATCCAGCCACACATTTCTCTCCACAGCTTGTGGGCTTTGGATCCAGCAGCAGCAGCGTTAGCTCGACGAACTCGAGACAACAGACGAAACAAAGCAACAACGCTGCACCATTGTCAGGTGGAACAATCCCCGCCGACCAGTCCCCGGGGACAAACAATGCTGGAACAGGAAACAGATACAAACCCACTTCCTGTCTTATCGTTTAAATTTAGAAGCTGGTCAAAGTGTGCGGGGGGGGGGCATGAATACAACTTAAAGGGTCCATACAAAATCGTTTGTTACGGGGGATGTAAAAAAGAAAAAACTGGCACGCTGCCATCTCCTCAAATAAACACTTTAAAACAGAAACACTAGAAGAAGGCGCGTCTGATGGGAGGTTATTTGGATTCTCTCTGAAAATAATATCTCTTGTGGCTATTCCAAGGCCTGCTAGCTCTTCACTGTAGATGTGAACGTTTGAGTTTAGTGAGGTTTTGTTTGTGCCTTCAAGATGTGCACAGCTTTCAGCCTTTAAAGATTTAATGTTGGTGCCAGGAGCAACATGCTCTTAGAACCTGTAGTAGTTTTTATCCTTTTGTTGTTTCATACGGTGTTTCTGTGATTCTTAGACATTATTAGTGTTTTTCCTCTGGAGTTCTGCTCCAGTTGTCTCCTCTGCATGTTCTGTCCACCACCTGGGTTCTTCTGAACTACTACAATCATGACACGTTCCCTGACAAGACCACTGCATGTGGCACGTTATATGACCGTTGACAAACTAATCTGTAGCAATGGGCCAGTCAATCAAAGGCCTTGTTTTAGCTTTGACCTTGATTTGTGACCTTGGAGCTGGGGTGATGAAAAGTGCACGTGACAGTCTAGTGATTCAAGGATTTTTTTATTGTCATGTCTGTTTCTGAGCCTGCTGGTTTTGCTCTGAATGCTCCTCAGCCGCCTGCTTGAGGGGAGGGGGTGGAGCAGACTGTGTGCAGGATGAGCGGGGTCCTTCATGATGCGGAGTGCCCTCGCCCTGCATCGTGAAGTGAACAGGTCTGAGGTGGTGGAAGGCTGCTCCCCAGTCTTAACCTCTGCAGAGCTATCCTCGCAGCAGCTGTGCTACACGGTGCTGCAGCTGCAGAGAACGTTCTCCACCACACAGCGATAGAAGCTCCTCAGGACAGAGCTCCAAAGTCCAGCTCTCTTCAGCTTCCTGAGGAAGTAGAGACGCTGATGGGCCTTCTTGACCAGACAGGAAGTGCTGGCACTCCAGGTGAGGTCACTGGATATATGCACTCCCAGGTACCTGTAGCAGACCACCTCCACAGCTGCTCCTCGGATGTGTAGGGGATGAAGAGGATCCTTGGCCCTTCGGAAATCCACCATCTCCTTGGTCTTCTTCACATTGATGTCCCTGCACCAGGTGTTCCACTTCCTCTCTGTATTTGGACTCATCGTTGTTCGTGATGCGTCCCACTGCTGCTGTCGTCCACACACTTCACTATATGACAGCTGGGGTGTCTAGCCGAGCAGTCATATGTCAGCAGAGAGAACAGGAGGGGGCCCAGCACACAGCCCTGAGGCGAGCCAGTGCTGAGGGAGATGCAGGAGGAGATGGTGTTGTGGATCCTGACAGTCTGAGGTCTGTTGGTCAGGAAGTCCAGAATCCAGTTCCCCAGTGTGGGACTCAGTCCAAGAAAGGAGAGATTCTGCACCAGGGTCTGTGGGATGATGGTGTTGAAGGCCGAGGAGAAATCCAGGAAGAACAGAACGATGTAAGAAGTTCTGCTCTCCAGGTGGGTGAGGGCTGTTTGGACCACCGATGAGATGGCGTCAGTAGTGGAGCGATTCCTAATGCAGACGTACTGATGTGGGTCCACAGTGATGTCATTTGAGTCCTTGATGTAGGTCATGACCAACCTCTTGAAGGCTATAGGTCGATAGTCATTCAGGCCTGTCACTATGGAGCACTTGGGTTCAGGGACAATAGTGGTAGACTTAAAGCAGGTGGGGACAAATGCCATTGACAGTGAGGTGTTGAAGATGTCCGCCATCATCTCAGACAGCTGGTGTGCACAGTCCTTCAGTACACGCCCTGGGATGTTGTTGGGGCCTGCAGCCTTATGGGGGTTGATTCCCTGTAGGTTCTTTCCCACATCTGCTGTGGTCACACAGAAGAGCATGTCATCGGATGGTGGTATAAGTCTGGTGCTTGTGGGGGGTGGGGGTGGTTAAGATCCTCAAAGCAAGCAAAGTGCATCTGGCAATGGGGGTCTCTTTGGTATATTGTGCACCCCTGACGTACTTTGTAGCTCGTAATGCACTTGATGTACTTCCACATGCATCGGGGGTCATTTGCAGTGGTGGACAGTAACAGAGTACATTTACTTGAGTACTGTACTTACCAGTAAATACATGTTCTGAGTATCTTTACTTGAGTATTTGTGTTTTTTGGGAACATGTGACTTTCACTCCACTACATTTCTAAGATCTTCTTGTTACTCGTTTCTTTTGGCTCAGCTTTGTAATCTGCTGTTGCTGTTTTTCTTGCCTTAAATGCAATTGTCCAGGTGTCGATTCAGGTATGATGCTAGAGTCATCTGAGCAGAACAGTCAATGTTTTGTAAGCTTCTATTTAAGTATGGTAGTACTTTCAGTTATCAGTGTTACTGTTTCCTCTCCTGTGTTAAGGTGTTGCTGTCAGTACATGCACTGTTACACACAAACACAATGTGCTGTATGAATACTAAAGCTGAGGAAAAAACTAAATGTGCATCATCTTGTAGGGATTTCCATGACTTTCCACAAACATGGAAAATGCAGGGTTTGTGGTTTTATTAAGGCATGTGGTGTTGCCATGTTGTGGAGTGGTTCTACATGTCAATACATCATCAGATGATTCAGAGTTACAGCGTTCTGTAAAATCACTCAAAACAATACAGCAATGTACTGAAATTAGAAAATATAATTTGTATTTTTAAATGCATTACTTTTGAATCTTTTCAAAATAATTACTTTAGTTTCTGAGTAAACGTTTGACTGAGCAACTTTTACTTATAGTTGAGTAAGATTTGACCATCAGTATAAATTCAATATCAATATTTTTACTTAAGTACTACTACTTAAGTACTTTGTCCACCACTGGTCGTTGGTGATAAGTGACTCTGGATTTTCTGGGCGCATGTGGCTTTGGCCCTTGCGATGCCTGCAGCCAGTCTTTTCCTCGCCTCTCGGAGTCCTGAACGCAGCAGAGCTCTCAGCTCAGCATTCAGCCAGGGATTCTGATGTACAATGTAAATGTAAATATACTGTAGACTGAATTGTGTCTGAGAACAACACATACGTTTCATTCCATCATGCGTTTGTATTTATGGTTTCTTGTTCCTGTCCAGTATTGAACACAGTCCAGTTGAAACCGTCAAATCATCAGACACAGTTACTTTGAGCTCAGGAAACAGGACAGCAGATCTTTCTTGAGATAATTTACAGTATTTCTGTTTTCAGATGTTGCCCAATGTGTCATAAATTAAAAATATCTGTTTAACAACTACAGAATTGTGATTATATCTTTTGACAGAACAGTTTACAGAGATTTTTTTTCTCCATCTTTCTCTTAGTTTCCTGTTTAAGAAACCTATATTTTGTCAGTTTTTTTTATTTCTCACTGAAACTGTGTTGTTGTAGGAGAGAGGAGGTTGGAGTGTCCCATGTGCTCAGCTGCCTTCAGTGACAGCTCTTCTCTGCAGAAACATGTAGAACTACATTTGGACCACAGCACGAGTCAGTATACTGTATTCAACCCTGTACAACCACCCTCACTCAGTCCCGTTACACATTGAATGGAAACTGTCTTGGTCGCTCTGCTCTGCTCTGATCCACCATGTGCTGTCCTAAGAACCTGATCCAGGAAACCTTGACCCAGACCTGAAAATGGCCTCACAGCTTCAGCAGGATGAGGACCTCAAAAGGCAGCAGGAGGAAGCCCAGAAGGAGAGACAGGAGTTTAAAAAGCTGCAGGTCTGAATTTTGATCTAATGCATTTTTATTGAAAGGTCCAGTTTTAAACTCAGTTTGGTGTTTATGTTCATATACCAAACCACACAACACCATTTTATTTATAGAGCACTTAAAACAACGACAAGCCAACCAAAGTGCTGTACAAACAGAAAAACAACAGGCAACACATAAAGCTACATACATAATGAAATAAACAAACAGAATATAGACATAAAACCTTTGCAGATAATAAATATAACGACTAACCTGTGTGAAGCAAACAGGTTCAAACACAGATCATCTGGTGTTGAAAGCAA
>JARVGS010000736.1:13763194-13773788 GCA_031762315.1 Hypsolebias antenori
AGATAGATAGATAGATAGATAGATAGATAGATAGATAGATAGATAGATAGATAGAGAGATAGATAGATAGATAGATACATAGATAGATAGATCCCTTCTTCAGGGGTCACCACAGCAAACTAACTCGCATGAAGATTTGGCAACTGTTTTTACATCAGATGTTCTTCCTGACACGACCACAGACCATTGAGCTACCACAGCCCTCTGTGTGGAGCAGAGAGCTGATATCTATGGTGCTCGAGGGAGCAGATGGTGAGGGTTGAGGGCCTTGCTCAAGGGCCCAGAGCGGGGCAAATGAGGGTGGAGGCATGTGTCGTTGCTTCACCTATCCCAACCTCGTTTTGATGTTGTCATTCTGGGGAGTCGAACTGGTGACACTGATCACAAGCTTGCCTTATCTAACCTCTGTGTGACCACTCCTCCAATTTATAATAATAATAATAATAAGATATATATTATATATTTTTGTTTGTTTTTTATTCATAATGAAATTTATTTGGGTCAAAGCTGCAAAGAGCCACCTGATGTGGCCCCAGGAGACCTCAGCTCTAACTGGGCTAATTGATGCTGTGTAATTATTATTTTGGCCACTTGGTGGCGACACGCACCTTAATTGTTTTAAAAGAAGCTCCTCAACAACCTGCAGCATTTAAGGTTCACGGGCCTTTACTGTCATTCACATCACATGTGGTACATGAGGTGGAACGAAATTGTGTGCTCAAGGTCCCAGTTACTCAGTGTACTGCATAGGTTTAATTTCTTGGTTTATTCATTTAGGTTATTGCCAGTTTTTTTTTAAGTGCAACTTGTGATTATTACACTGACTTACTTGTAATAACATATATCAGGAGCTTTACACAGAATTTACAAATAAAATATTGTAGTTTTCACCTTCATGTCTGCTGTTTTTATTTTGCATGCCCTTCTTTGTTTTTAATTGATTGGACTAGAAAGGACACATCATAAACTTCTGTTCGACCATGCCAACATCTGAATACAGCACACACTGACTGTGCAGTCTTTGCACTGCAACATTTAAGTTTATTCAGAGTTGCTCTAATATTTTTCAATTATAGGAGCGTGAGACTGGGATGTTAACATTCTCACTAAGGTCCTGGCTCAGAGGCGACCATTCCACGTGTGAAAAACGGGGCCTCCCTGGGCAAGTCTAGTTTGTGCTTGATGGAGATGGTTTGGCATTAGATAGTTCCTGAAGCAACCATCACACATGTCAGTTTAAGGAGAAGCTGCTCTCTGCATTAGTTAAATAACCTGCTGTGTCTTTATTTAAAACCATATGACCACATGCATGACTTCTGCTCATTATCGCCTGCAGGTAAAAGGGAAAAATGAGTGATAATGTAAATGGTAACTGGACTGTACTTGTATAGCACCTTTCTACCTTATCAAGATACTCAAAGTGCTTTACACTACAATCTGTGCCCTCATTTACCCATTCATACAGCACTCTACAAGATCTCTACAAAAACTAATCCGTGCTTCAGATCAGTGGTTCCGAACACTCGTCCTTGAGGAACACCATCCTGCATGTTTTAATTGTTTCCTGCTTTGACACACCCGATTTGAATGAACACATTTAACAGGCTTCTGAGGACTTGATGAAGTAATTCAGGTGTGTTGGAGCAGGAAAACAACTAAAATATACAGGATGGTGTTCCTCATGGACCAGTGTTGGGAACTACTACTTTAGATCACATTCATACACTGATGGACACACATTGGGAGCAATACACTTCAGCATGTGACTGCTGGTGGAATCAAACTCCCAACTTTCCCGTTGGACGACAACTGCAGCCACTCAGCCACAGCCGCCCCACGTCTTTGCCTGTGTGTTCATTTGTCATATTAGCAAAATATCTCATAAACCACTGAACGGATTTCAATGAAATTCTCAGAAAATATAAATTAATCTCATTAACATAACTCAGTATGGCTGCCGCAGCTGATCGACCTTAGCCAAAAACAAAAAGGCTATGACTGTGTCCATTTTGCAGTTATTCAGCTAAAATTTGATGTGGTAGTAGCTGAAAAGCCTCACAACACAGCTTTTGCTGTCCTACCTTGTGATGTTGTGGAAATAGTGCATAAAAGGTTTGCTCAAAACTATCTTCGCCTTTTCTGTAAAACGATTTTTCATTTTAAATGTCATAATAAATCTCAAGAAATAAGCCAAAACAGTCAAATTTGCGGTACTTCCTTTACCCCACATGTACATGTAAGATTTATGTGTCGCTCCTTTTGCTGAATAATATACCGTCCGTCTTAAAGTTTGAGTTCCTCTTGAGTTTTCCTCTGTATGTCTGCCAACTAAACCCTCTGATTACATCAGAACAAATGAAACATGTAATAATTTAGCATTTCTGTTCCTTGCTGGTAATAACTGTGTAAAGTCCACAAAATGGAGCAACCTGTGAGGCGGATTTAATGGGTAGAAAAATGCCTCTTCATGAAAGGAGCCTCTCTTTTATGCAAAAAGAGATAAAGCGCTGCAGGCTGCCTAGATTTTCTTTCCTAAATCAATTGTGGCGTGAGCTCTTCTGCACGCTGCCAACAGCGCTGAATCCCAATGGCCCCCCTGACGTCGACGTGAAACTGAAGTTGTGATTTATTGAAAAGAAGCATCTGGTTTAAACATGGCCTCTCCGTGATAACACAGAATCTAAATCGGCTTCTCTACTTCATATACTGCATATAGCTCAGTCTACACCTGTGCACTTTATAAGATTAAGAAACTCTTTACTTGACCTCAAGTTTTCAGTCTTATGAGCGCTCAAAGTCAGACCGTGCAGGAAACCAGTAAAAAAGAGCGCCATCAGGCCTCAGTTAGCAGGTTAAAAGTCAAAGGTCATGACAGGACAATTAAAACAAAGACTGAAAAGGTCTGGCTTGTTTGGATGGGGTATCACTGACCCACCCTCACACTCCTTCATGCTCATTTGCAGGGGTTCCCAACCCTGGTCCTTGAGGAACACCATCCTGCATGCTTTAGTTGTTTCCCTGCTCCAACACACTTGATTTACGGATTTATTACTTCCTCATGTTCTGCAGGAGCCTGTTAATTGCCCTTTAATTAAAATCAGCTGTGTTGGAGCCAAGAAACAACTAAAACATCCAGGATGGTGTTCCTCAAGGGCCAGAGTTGGGAACCCCTGAATAGAGTATGAGCACAGGTCCACATTCTTGTCCCCCGTCACGGAGCGAAGACGGGGAACTGAGCAATGGTCTTGAACAGCAAATCTACAGCAGAAAGGGTCACAAAGAAAAGGATTAAGGTGACGCAATGGTCCATGGTCCAGACCCCATCCTCACTTAAATGGTGCATGATGTATGTATCATGACCACGACCTTCAAAGAGCTGCGCAAAAACAAATGTCTGCAGACCTCAGTGAACTGAAGCAACGATCTACAGAAGAATGGACCAAAATTCCAACACGGGGTGCTCCTGCTGACTGTCCTACAAGCAGATCCACAGGGTGGGCTTAGTTTTTCACTCACACACAAAAGCATTGAATCGTGTCCTGGATCATCACTGTGCTCCAACATGCAGATTATAAACAGGAGGCTGGGTCAGTGTACCCGACTGCACACCTTCATCTGACGCACTCAGTGATTCATCCTGACAGAGCGGCGTCTTGCTCTTTTCTTTGGTCGTTGCGTCTGCAGATGAGCGGCTCGGAGGGAAGCGACATCGGCTGACAGAGAGTAATGAAACTGCGCTGTTACACCTCCCAGTGTTCTGCTGCTCGGTGGATGAGGGGGTGGAGGGGCTGGTTGCTTGTGTGTGGTGGTGGGAATTAATCCTAATGTCAAATTACCGGCTTCAATCCATTCTTCACAGCTGGACACGTCTCATCATTTACTGTTAGATTTTCCTCCGATATGCAGGTACGGTTATGGAGTGGCAGGTGTCGCTCACAAACATTCACACTATTGAGATGCGTGTTTCTCGGCAACTAACTGGTTCTAACATGTTTGTGCTATTTCAACAATTCACGTATCAAAACGTTCAGCTCATTTGGGACATTTCAACCATGACTTTTAGTATTTGTGCAATTTTAACTTTTTTTTTTAAATATTTAACATTTCCGGCCATGTTTTACCTATTGAAAATGAAAGAAGCTCTCGTCACAGCCTTTAAACACTTAGTGCCATTTGATACCTTTATAAGTACAAGTACTGTGTGTTGTCATCGTTTCCATACATTGATGAAAATACTCTGCATTGAACCCATCACACTTGAGTTACACTCAGGTGGAGCAGTGGACAGCTACTGAGCACCCAGGGAGCAATTACGGATTGGGTGTCTTGCTCAGGGACACCACGACATGGCTGGGAGTCGAACCGCGACTTTCTGGACCCAAGTCGGCTGCTCTACCTCTACCCCTCACTTTTATTGCTCTTTTCAGCTTTTGATCTGCTTTTTGTCACGTCTTTCTGTTCCTTGTAGTGTTTTTTTATATACTGTATATAATTTCAGCTTTTTCTTTTTTTTAGCTTCTTTGTGCAAATTTCAGCTTTTTATACTAATTTCAGCTACTTTTAATGTGTTTCCTGCTAATTTGAACTCTTCTTCTGCATAGTTTTGTTTATTTTATTTTTGTTGCTAACTTCCACATTTTGTGCTTCTTTCTAATACTTTAATTTTTTTATGCTCCTTTCAGCTACTTTTCGGCTGATATCAACTGTTTTGGCTACTTTTCAGTTAATTCCAGCTTCATACATGATTTTTCTTCATTTATCTGCTTTCAGTAAATTACATCTGTTCAAATTCAACTTGCATTAATAATTTAGCGATTAAACCTCAATTTTTCATTAATTAACTGATTAATTCTTCAGCAATCGACATTCACACCACATTTTCACAGGAAATGCTAGTTTAAAGATGAGCTACGACATCACATCTTGACCTCTCCAGATTGCAGGCCTTTGGAGTCTTTTCTTTTTGTCAGTCATTATCTGGAAAAGAAAACGTAGGAGAAAAAATCAAGTCGGAGACAGGTGTGTTCTCACAGGTTAAATTCTGACGACAAATGACTCGATCCATTTACTTGACAGCTTTTGTTGCTTTGGAAGAAGGAGAACACTGGTAGGCTGCAAATCATGCCCATGTTTCTGTTTTTTTCACATGAATAAATAATAGCAGGAGTATTAAATCACCTTGGCTTCCACTAAATGATGTAGTGCAGCCTTCGCCTGTAGGAAAAGAGGCTGCATATTCTGCACACTTTCTCTCTATTCCCCGACATGACAGGGTTTTGTGGATTTTATGAAAAGCACTTTTAGGTTCGCCGTCAGCTGGTACGTCTGTGTGGCGCTTTGACTCGGACTGAAAATTCTCTCTGAAGTGGTTTAATAGGCTGTCACAGCTTTTAATAATTAAATTCATGGTCCGTAAATGTACAGCGTTTGTGGATGCTCCACTACATCTGATGAATTTTTTACCTGTCCGCTGAAATATCCTAACATCTACACTGAGTACCAGAGATGTTGTACAGAAGAAGAAGAAGAAAAAAAAGACTGGATTTTTAAAATATATATTTATTTGTGTTTATTTTTAAACCCTGATGCAACATGTCTGTGTTTGAATGGCTCTTTAATGTGCTCAACTAAAAGCATTGATTTCATGAAGTAGGTTTTTGTGGAGTGGTTGTGAGTAGTCAGCATCTTACCTGAGGGCAGACAGCAGCTGAACTGTTTTGAGTCTGAAGAGTTGTCATGGCTGAGTCCATCCAGAAGAGGCTGCTAGTTCAATTCTATTTAAAACATCAACATTTTCACTGTAGTTCAAGTGAGTGTTTCACTGTAACTTTTTAACTTGAGTCCCTTTTGCACAGGTCTGTGTGTGTTACATAGAACTTTAAGACCAGTTAAATTGAAAACAGACTGTATTTCTGTGTGAAACACAAGTTTGTTGAGTGAGCATCATGCACAGAGACACCTGGTTCATGGTGCAGATGGAGCTAAAATGGGAGCAAAACTTTAAATTTAGTTTCACTATTTTTCTTATTACCTAAAACAATATTATATCATTGACATCAGTAAGGTCAAAGCTGTGTTTATTGAGTCTAATTTTACTTTCCCTATTCACACAGGATTAGTTTTACACAGTGCCGGCCCAAGCCTCCATGTGGCCCTAAGCTAAATTTGGTTTAGGGCCCTCAATTTCTGCTAATAATAGGGATTACTGCAATCAAAACAGTCAGATGATCAGATCATTCGCTCACCTGTTATAAACACCTTGCAACTCTAGCAAAAAAAAAAAAAAACACCAGTATGCAATGTGTTTTACAGCAAACGTGTCATATGGTTTATTAGCTTTGGTTCAGAACTGCAACTGTAATGCTCAAAATAATTTGTAATGTAAGATCAACAACAAACAGATAAAATACATTAGATGCATAAAACAAATTAAATTGTGCAAAAACAGACAAAATTAAATAAAAACATATTAAATATTAAGGAAATACTTAAATAATGTAAACGAACAATTATTTGAAATCACGTAAAATGGTTTAAAAATAAATTTAAAGTTGAATAATTGTTTATTAAAACTATGTAAATGTATGCAAAAATTTGCTAAAAGCTGAACTTGAAATGTTAAACAGAATCATATAGAAATTATTACAAAAAATATATATATATTAAATTCCACTTAGGGGGTTCCTCTAGTGGACCCAGGGCCCTAAGCTGCTGCTTAGTTTGCTTATGTCTTGGGCCGGCCCTGGGACCACATGTAATAAATAAATTATCCCCAACGTCTGCTTTTTATGTGGCACATTCACATGGCTAACCAAAGCCTGAGACTTAGCTGAAATTTACAGACATCTTAAAGATTTGATGTTAACGCGCTGTGTTGTCATGACTGGGCCGGTCCATAATAATGTGATTAATGTGCGGGCCGGTCTCAGATGCGGTTTTACGAATCAGCACAAAGAAAACTAAATAAGAATGCACAATATAAAATTGTGTTAATCTACTTCTTGAAGAGGAGGCAGGGCCGACCGGCCGGTTTAAGAGGTAAAAGAAGCCACGTTGAGCTCAGATCGACAACCTGTCACCGACCTCGAGCGTGTCTGCTGACCCGCAGGTTGAAATGGACTTGCAACCTGTCCAAAAACTGCCTCATTGCATGTTGGATCCCGCCCATTTCTGTCCAAATCACAGGGATGCCTATTCGCATTGGATTAGTATTATCACAGGACCTCAGAGTTCAGCAAAATATAGTAGGTAATTTGCGGGGAAATTTTTACTTAACAAATTACTGACATGGCCGATTCGCACGGTATTAACAACACAGACAACCTCCAGAATTATTACAAATAACATGTGGTCCCTAAATAATCCTGTGCAAATAGTGCTATAGTTGCAAACTAAAATATTATTTCCAAAAATATTCGCTACAGTTTACGAGGCGTTGGTTCAGTCCAGCTCAGCGACGCTAGTTCTTGCATCTTTTTCTAGCTATGAATCAGACAATTCAATTTGATTCAACTCAGTTTATTTACTGTATACAGCACCAAGTCACAACCAAAGACATCTTGGGAGACTGAACAGAAATATTCATATATAAAAATAAGTTCACAGAAACATTCATAGACAGAAAATAGTAAGAACATTTAGTAATGTCCTTGCTATTTAGGAGCTCCACAAGTTTATACGACTGTTTTCTCAACATTTGTATTAGCTCCTACATAAATGTATGGGAGCCTAGAGCAGACAAACCATGTGTATAGGCAGATAGTGTTGAGGCTGCTGAATGTTGCAGTCCACTTGGAGCTGAGTAAACCTTTGGATTGACTTGATGGACTGATACATTCAGCAGCATTGGTACCATTAGCCAATACACAACAGTTTTTTGAAGATCTAAACACATACCACACATTCATGCAGCAACGTGGGTGCTTTTCTATTGAGAAAACAGCAACAAACCAAACACTTCCAGGCAAAACTGTAGAGGTTTAATATTTGCTAGTTGAGCATTCGTTCATGTCAGTATGTCGTTTTTGAGAATGAGTTGTTCCATGCTCTATAACTTTTGTTACTGCTATAAATAGACTTACTATTGATAACTATTTGATAGAAAAACTTCAAAATTAGCAGGACTGCCCCTTTAGGTCTAACACCTTATGCCATTCAGTAAATGCTAACAGGCTAAAGTGAAAGAAAGAGGCTGTAGTGAGGTGTGGAAGAATGGAAGGCCCAAATGCAGCGAGACTTCAAAGACTAGCAGGTGAAAAAAATACATTTTATTTGACAAAAATAAAAGGTATTAACAGAGATGAGACAATGAAAATGAACATGACAACAATAATGATGATTTGACAAACAACTGAAAAACCTGGACTGTTATTAACACTGAGCAAGTCAATGACAAACACAGGCAGGTGTGCTGATTGGTAGATTGGAACCAGGTGTGCGAGGGCAGAGCTAGGTTAGACCAACTGAAAAACATCAAGACTCGAAAATAGGGGAAAAAAAAAACACAAAATAAAAATTATAAGAAAAGTTATACACTAACCATTAACAGCTATTTACATTCATATTTGCATATAACGCAAAACAAATGGTGCAATCTCATGGCACTGCTAACAGCGCTTCAATATGATCTACTAACCCTGGTTTCTAAAAAAACAATTACAGTATATTCACTACTTTCTAAGAGTGCAACCAATGTGGATATTTTAGGGCTTAATGAGTATTGTTTGCTTTATTTGCAAAATAAATATACACTTAAAAACACGGAAATACATAAACATCAATGTAGTACAAATATACAAAAAGCGCCAAAACTATTGTCATGTGCCATGTCATGGTAAAATTATGTGGAAAATAAAAATGTCAAAGAGAAATTTTGCTGCCAAGTCTAAGGCAGCAATAAATAATGTGAGTTTGTGTGTGCATGTGTGTGTGTGTGTGTGCAGGGGTCAGCTTCAGGATGCCTCTCACTCGATCAGTCTTAAGAGTAAATCTTCAGTCAGTACAGAAAGCGGAGTGTTATTGTCTCTGCTGCTTGGCTTGTAAAGATGTCAAAGCTCCATGATGTATAGGCTCTGGGATTCAATGATATGCTTGCTTGTTTTTTTTTTTAATAGGTACAACACTGGATTTTTTTTTTCTTAATCCCATTATGCTGACAGGGATTGTAATATCCCTGTGAGAAGAGAAGCTAGATCATTACAAGCTAACCCTATAGTTTTTTTTTTTCATTCATTTGGTTTTGAGACTCAAAACAAGAACCATCTCTCTTTTTGTTGCTATTCTCTATGTGCAAATCAAGTGTCAAAGTTAGGCTTTATGTTTAGTGTGTGTCCCAGGAGCCACTGCCTGACAGGAGATATTGATCGAAACCGTCTGGAAGCAATGCAGTGGAAGTGCACATTAGCAGCTGATGACAGTTATATGAAGGTAAACCAAAAAAATCCCACCAAATTAAAATGCCCCAAAGCAGACTGAGTCTAGCTGGTAATCAGTTTGTTTTGTCCAGTGGGGACAATCCACGGGCGAACTGAAGTCGCAACCGGGGAAAAAAAGACCTTTCATTAAACTTCTGTCACATTTAGTGACATCTGCTGGCAGAATCAGAGCCTTGTTTTAGTCGGAGGAGGATCAAGAGCAGTTGTTTTTTGTACTTTGAGACCTGCCATGTCGCGAACCCTTTGCCACTGAACATTAATCAAGTGCTGAAATGGTTCAACCCTGAGAGGATATGCCATCCATCCAGCAGCTGCCATTTGTTTCAGAGTTGGGTGGCAAAGGCAGCAGCTTAAGCAGGGAAGTTGCAAACTCTCTTTCCACAGTCACCACTTCCAGCTCTTGTCCAAGGTGTTCCCTGGCCAACCAAGAGTGTGGTCTGTGTCCTGGGTCTTCCCTGGAGTCTCCTCCCTGTTGGACATGCCTGGAAAACCCACCTGGAAAGGTATGCAATGGGCACCCTTACCAGATGCCTGAACCAACCCAGCAGGGGAGAAGTGGCTCTGCTTCCACATAATAATAGTGACTGAAAGAAACCATCTTCAGCCAAGCTAAGAATCTTTTCTTGGTATGTTGTTAATGTGAATGTTCTTGCACCATGGGCATTTCAGAGTTTTTGCTAGAATTATTTGGACAATATTTTTAATAAATGGAGAAAAAAGTAAATAATTAAGTAAAGTTCTGTAGTAGTGTAGATGAGTATGACAGTAGTGCCCCACTGGGCTGAGACAGCTGGCGATAAATTGCAAACAGCATTTGCAAGAGATCTTCCAAGGGGTTTCAAAAGGTTCTTTGTAGTTCTTATACTCTTTGTGAGAGTTGCAGGAAGTTGCTCTTGAGTTGCTGGATTTATGAATATGTTCAACAATCTTGTGAGAAAAAAAACATCTCAAAATAATAACAATGTTACAATATAAGCTATAATTAGTTTACTACAGTGCATTTATACAAAGTACAATGAATTTCCTTTAACCCTTAAAATGATCTTCTGTCATGTCATTATTTAAACCATGGATGCTATTCCACTCAAAGGACAAGTTGACAGATGCTTCAGTCAGGGTTTTATGTTGAAAATTTGTATGCAATACCTTAAAATACAGTT
>JARVGS010000736.1:13814325-13826743 GCA_031762315.1 Hypsolebias antenori
ATATACTTTATATATATGTATATATATATATGTATATATATACACACACACACACACACACACACACACTCACCCCTGTTACATCTATCTATTGGGCATAAAAGCAGCATGTTAAAAAAATCCATCCATCCAATATCTTTACCGGCTTCTTCCTAACATGCTTGTTAAAATGGCAGTCACATTAATTCTTTAAGTTTATACATTTTAACAGATTTTTTTTTAAATTTGAAAATTACTCATCTCTAATGCCTAGTTTCAACTTCTCTGTCCATGGACAAGACAGGTTTGCAACAATTTGCTGAAAGTATTCAAAGAGACTATGTTGCTTTACTGACACCCCCCAAATATAGTGTTACCATTTTCTGCATTTCCCACAAGTTATCTCCCAAATGTTTATTGGCCCACATTTGGCAGATGATATATTTATTCACAGAAGGATTATGCAAATGTACATACTAAGTTTTTTCACTACTAGCTCTCCTATAATCACTAGGTTGGTGCAAAAATAGTATGTATGTCTAAAATAACTATTTGGACCTTTTATGATGATGTAGCAGAAAATGATTGAGTAATTAACTTCCAGCAACAATCATCCTAAACATACAATGTAGAATCTGATCTTTGCTAAGTTGTATTTAATGTGTATCCTTCAAATCTGTGTATTTTCACAAAGAAAACATTCCTCTGAAAAGTTCAGATGGAATGACTGAATAAATAAAAAGGAAATTCACAAAGTCAAAATGTTAAAGACTTTTAGACAGCCTGGAGAACTGCTCAAACTCACTTTTAAAGGTTACAAAGGAGTCAGGTCTCTTGGAATAAAGACATAAAGACACCCAATTCTTTAGAGCATTCTTTATTATGTCAAATGTATAAGCCAATGCCAGAAAATCTTTGAATCGCAGTAAAAAAACAAAAACCTATGACAAACCTGTCAGCCTCAGCTCTGTGATTAAAAACCCTCTATATCTACTTACGGTATCTTTCAGCTCTGCCCAACAATAGTACAATATTCTGTCCATTATTTATTTGTAAGGATGAATAAAAGCAAAATTTGACTAGAATATTTAATCCATCTTTTTGAGTACTTAAATTAGCTCAACTTGCCAGTGTTTGCTGCATTTTATAATTCAGTTTGTATATCTGACTCTATTTTTGCACTCCAGGGGAAAAAAGCAGCAGAAACAAATCAGCGTTCCTCCTCTCTGTGCTCTTCTTTACATCTTTCCCCTGCCGTTCCCATACAGATGTCCAAATCTGTCATTTCTCTCGCAGCTTAATCATCTCCCTTTGAGCCGACAGAGTACATTCAGGCACTTATATACATAATCTTCTGTGTTAATAGCATCATCCCACTGTATGTAGCTGTATTTGATGGGTATTATTATACGTCTATATCTGACTAAAAAATATACACAGTTACGATAGTCACACATCTCTCTGTGATGGAATGAAGGAAATCAGAGTATTGCACACAGACAAACACTGCTTTTAACTCCTCTTTCCTAAACTAACTGAAATCCCCTACAGGGTGTTTGCTGAGCTCAAGTCAAGTGTGCCTTTAATAGGATCTAATTGATGTTAACAAAGCTGCTTGAGTTGTTGAAAACTAAACCAGGGTTTTTTGGAAGTTGTTAAAGTATGTGTGCTGTGTTGTAAAGTAGGACAGTGGTTGGTGAATACCATCCATCTTTCACAATCTCAGTTTTAGCTTGCTTCAAAATTGAAATATAAAACCCCCACAAAACTACCATTCTTTTTACTGCAGCTCTTAATTATTATACGCCTGTCAAAGATGGCAGTCTTATTGTAAAGTCTTCGTCCATTCATACCTATGGGAACTTTCCAGTCCATAACGTCTGATCCGCTCAAGATGAATTAACAAAACTTGAGACAAATTTGTACCTCTGCTAAACGTGTTGCATAATCTTTTCATCACCCCATCTCCAAGATCAATGTCGCAAATCAAGGTCAAATTTAAAACAAATTACTTGCTTTTCCGCACCATAACTTCTGATTCACTTAAGATAAGTTAATGCAACTTGCTACTACATGTAGTCCTCGTCTTACGACGTTTCGTAGTTACGACGGCATCTCCCTTATTCACGTTACGCGGTTATGTTAGGTTTTACGTTGGTTTTATGACGGTTTTACGACGTTAAACGTCTTAGCGCAGCGGCGGAAGAATACAGTTACACGGTGCAGCGGCGGAGGAATACACACTGTACGGAGGAGAACGGCATCGCTAGCATCCCGGTAGGCCATTAGCTCTTCATTAGCCCTTCATTATGGCTCCCAAAATGCAAGGAGGACTCTTCTGATGGCAGTGCATCGAGGAAAAGGAAGGCCATCACCATGGACTTACGTCGAAAATCGGTTTACGCGCTTGGTAAAACAGGTACATCATATTTATTTACGTACGTTCCGACTTACGTCAAATTTGGTTTACGCCGCCGCGTGAGAACGGATCTCCGTCGTAAGTCGAGGACTACCTGTAATTTGTTCTACCGCTAAATGACTTTTGCATAATAATTTAATCACTTCAGATCTAAGGTCAAGGTCACAAATCAAGGTCAAATCTATACAAGGTCTTTCCTTGTCCCGGCCATTGCCATGGATTGCTGTGTTTCTGTATAATACATGTAGTTGGTCGACAGGCGTGTGGGGTGCTCATGTTGAATATAGATGCAATGTTTTTTCCCACTAATATTCTTTCTTTGTTGCAACATTAGCATCACAACCTGGAATGTTTGGAAAATCTTTAGTTTAGGAATTTAGAAACTACCTTCAGTTCCTAATATCTGATGAATATTTTTGGGAGAAGACACTACTACATTAAATCATAATCAGAAATGATCAGAATGTTTAATAATGTCATTACACGGGCAATAGGAGTGCTAATAGTATGCACATATACATTTATGGCGTTTTTCTTTTATTTTTTGTTGTTCTGGATGAGAGAACAGTTTTGTCAGATGATGAATGATGAAAAAAACAACCACTTGAATTCCAACTTCAAATGGAACCTCATGTCAAGCCATCGAGCGGCACAGCGGAACCGAGGTTAGGCCTCTCTTCACACTGAATGACAACTCCTCCACATGCTCGACAAACTGCTTGACCCATGAGAACGCAACTGATTTGTGACAAAAAAAAAAAATCCTCTATTGCTACACTCTTGGAACACACCAAACATGCTTATATTTTTTTTACATCCCCAAGATCTTGTGCCTGTATCATTCTCTATATGGCCAGCATGGCATGACGCTCTTGGGCCAGGGCAGAATGGAGGTGCAAGTCAGGACGTGAGTCTCACAAAATGGATTTGCAATTACCATGCACCCCCACGCTCCATTTAGGACCCAAATATGCTGCTACATATGATAATATACCACTATCAAGGTCAAGGTTCTTTATTGTCATTCATATCACATGTGGTACATGAGGTGGAATGAAACTATGTGCACAGGGTCCCAGTTACACCCAACAAAAATACAAATTGTAAAGAAAAACAGTAATAAGATCTAAGGTATGAACTAAGACATACACTAAACTAAGAATATACTAAGCACTAGTAGTACAAAACAATGCACGAAACAACAGCAGCACGAACATGAGTCTGTGTGAGCAGATGGGGACGAATGAACACAGCAACATGAAATAAATCAGCAGCACATATCAATATCAAGTGGCATTACAGTGATTTTTCACAGTGATAATCCTGGTTAGGGATTCATGAGTCTAACAGTTTCAGGGTAGAAGCTGTTCCTCAGCCTAGTGGTTCTGCACTTAATGCTCCTCAACTTCTTTTCTGAGGGGAGCGGGGCAAAAGTGTTTGTGCTGGGTGAGTGGGGTCCTTCATGATGCAGGTGGCTCTCTTCCTGCACTATGGCCTTGCTATGGAAGTAATGAAACTATCCCACTCTATTTTCTGTAATACTGAGCCCACGGTCTTAAAACACTACTCTGTAAAATAAACATCCACTTTCTGACATTTTCACATTGTAGCAAAGTTGTCATCTTAAAGTAAACGCAGTCTGACTTTAAATTGGCTCAAAGGATGTGTGTGTTCGTTGTTTGGCTCTGTGACCGTGTAACGGACTGGCAACTCCAACACTGTCCTGGAGATAGAACCAGCTCCCTGCAACCCAGAACAGGATTAAGTTGGTGTGGAAAACAGACGTATGCTTTAAGAATCAATAAAGATTAGGTTTACAGCAATAAAAACGTTATTCAGGGCTACACTGTGTGGTTAGTACATTTTTGTGGTCTCTCATCGTTTCATGAGTCCAGTGTTCAGGCGTAACCTGTCGAGCCTCGACCTGGTATGAAACAGCCTTGCAGTCCTCATAGGGAATCCTTGGTGCATATCTGGCCCTAATTAATGCCTCCACTGCAGTCTCTTGGTAGACAGAGAGATGGAGAGTGTAGGTAAAAGAGAGAGAGACAACGTAGAAACAATCAAATATTGAATGTATTTGCATGAACTGCCGCAGTTGTTTTAGGTCCTGCATGACCCTGCTGACTCGTAAATATAAAGGTAGACTGGAAAAATAAGTAAAGAGGTGATTAATCAAGTTCAGAGGATGCCTGGCTCTCCTGCAATGCGACATCGCAAACGCTTATAATCTCTTTGTTCCAAAGGCTACGCCGCAACTTGTTCTCTTTGTAATTTGCACCAATTATTGCTCCATTAGTGAGACCACTGTAAGGCGACAGAAGATAATGATGCTTTCTTCTAGAGGTGGTCATCAATATAATAGGTTGAGTAAGACTCTTGAGGAGCTGAAGTCACTTTAATTCAATCTTTTACACTTCTTAAATAAATCCCTTGAGGGAAATTGCACATTGCAAAACAAAAGGGAAAAAATGGTTTTCTCTTAACCTTCCAGCAGACCTGTCGCGATAAACAATAAATCAATTAGTTGCATGATAAATTTAAATGATCAACCTCATTTTCATTTATAGGCTTTATCATTTCTTCGCGTCTCTCTTTCTACTGGACCCCTCCCTTTCTGTTTTTTCTTTAAAATCTATTTTAACTATCCAAAAATCACGTTTTTGGATCGTTAAAAGCAGCTCAGCTGAGAAGCTAAGCTACGAGCTAAGCTAGCAGGCCGACCTCAGGAAAAAACCTTCGTCTTGTCAACGCTCCAAAATTCACAGTTGAAACCTGTGTCTTCGTGTAAAAAGTGTTTTTCTCTGCAAAAAGTAGCTCAGAACTTGTTTATTGATTTTTTTTTTAATTAAAAGCTTTGTGTGAAAAATACTATGCTTTTGACCCTTAAGCCCATGATGACAGGTTCATTTGGGAGTTGCTAAAATATTAATAAAAATAACTACAGAAATTTACAGAATGGTTAATTGATGCCAAAGCAGACCTCTGCCTTCTTAAAGCATATCCAAAAATAAATAAAAAGAATTATTGTGATTTGTTTGAACACCTTTACACTGCTATCAATTTTACATCATGTGGTTATTCCTGCAGAAGTTTGATGATATTCTTGTCAGAATTGCCCAACGGTACACTGAAAACGCTACAGCTAGATGCTGCTGCTGCTTTGGGTATTTGTGAAATGAAATTCTGTGTGAATAAACACTACGTCAATATCCCCTGTCACTGAGGGATTTGAATAGTGAATGTTAGGAATTTTCGAGATGAGTGTTTTTTCTGGACTGGAATTAAAAAGGAAAGCAAAGCTTAATGTTTTTGGTGCAAGAAATTGAAGTGGGTAGAATTACACTGTATATAAGAAAAGAGATTTAAGGTTTTTTTTTTTTTTTTTGTTCGAGGTGGCACAGAGTGGCAGATGCTGGTGAGTATATGGGAGCAATTTTTTCCAAAGTGCAATGCTGGAGCCAGAGAGTAGGCAATGGTGGCCTTGGCCAACATAGATTAATATTTGGCCACCCCAGTCATTTTGAGGAACCTATACTTTTATGCAATACTAAAAGAAGAAAACACAGTTTCTTCAAATGATCAGGGGTAGTTGGTTTACACACACACAACACACATAAATACTGGATGTGTGTACAAAAAAAAAAAAAAATATATATATATATATATATATATATAATAGTGATTGCAATATTTGAAAGGAAACTTCTTGTACGCCTAGTTGCAGCATCACACCAAAAAAGAAGTCAGCACATCACTATTTTCCAAGTATTTCAATACTCCTTCTTCGCTCTGCGTCAACAGACTGTAACATGTAATGAGGAACTGACAGTAATGTAAATAAAAAAATTGGATTGACATCAACTGCTATCAAATTTTAAACAGTGAAGTTGTTTTACAAAAAAGAAACTGTTTTTTCTTAGCTAGGTGGAAAAGCCATTTAATATGTGAAACTGTTTTATTTTGCTCCAATTCAAGGACTGGTGTACATTTAGAGTCAACCCAGTTTGATAATTTTATAAATGGCTACAACATACTTAGAATTAATGATACTGAGGTAAGGTTTATGTGGTAGTAGCTGACAGTCTTTCTCAACTCGTACGCCGAGCATTGGCACATCCTGTTGCGGCAGGCATTAAAGCAAGGTCTTTACTTGCAGTATTTGTTCATATTTCTACCACTTACTTACAAATACCACCAATAGAATGAATTATTAAAAATGTACTGGATTTAAAAAAGGAATAAAAATAAGACCAGTTTGTCATTCATTTTAAAGCTTATGATTGAAACTGCATGGACCATGTGTGGCTGTGGGCGAACTCCCTTTAAATTACTCATTTGCTCTCCTCCCTGTATTTATGTGTAAATCAGGGTGTTTGGAGCTCACACACCTGAGGCCACGGTGCGAGCCATAACCTGCTGTGGATGTGCATCTATGTGCACAGCGCAAACTGTATGAGCCATCAGTATGCATGTGAGCATAGCTCTCTGTGTGGGGTTGTGTACGAGTTTAATTCCCAATTTTTGTTTATGAGAGAGCAGGCGAAGCAGATCAGTGTCCGTGCTGAGGGCTTCGTCACAGCTGACCTACATTAGATGAAGGCAGCTGGATCAGTGGCCTGCAGGGACAACCAAAGGGTTGTGTTCTAATTATCGTCCGCTAGCTAGCGACGCATCACGCCCATGCACACATGTGCAAACTGAAGTACACACACTTAAATGCACACTTTCCAACAACCAATAAGGGCTTGCGAGAGCATCTGCCATGCGCCTCATATCACACAAGGCATATTAAAACCATTTTCTGATGACAGGCCTGCAGCCTCGTGGAGCAACTGCACATCACATGGCTTCATTGTGCATAGCAAGATATAATTACCAGGTGATGAGTGCTCAAATGAAATCAGGCTCCTGTTGTGGCATTTGGGAATTGTAGGGACACATCTCCTTTAAGATGATCCAAACATCATTGGGTTTAGTCTATTTGTTGCTGTTGCCATGGAGCTGAAAGCTAACACATGCTGAGGTTGAGCATTTGTTTTAATGAGGCAAAGAAAAAAAATGCCCAGGGAGCTAACTCTTGCAGTAATCACTATACTAAGGCTAATGGAAGGGTAATAAAGCACATGGAACCCTGTGGCACTCTTTAAACCCTAACAGTTAGCTTGATAGCATTTAGCTTTTTTCCCAAATGATTTCAACATGGCATAGGTGAACACGGTGTTCCTTTTAATATACTGTATATGTTATTTCCATGTAAATTATCAAATTGATGCTTTTGCATGGAGCAGCCTAACTTTCATCCTGTTGTTTGTCGTAGGGTGAAAAAGGGAAAGTAGAAATACCCTCCGTCTGTCCGTTCATACATGTGAGAGTGATAACTTTAAAAATGAATAAGGTCAAGCCAATCAAGCAAACTTTCCTTTTGACGTGGCTGCAACAAGGCATAAGAAAGTTCTATCCAAAATTGGGTTGCCATTAGGGTTTGAACGAGTACATAATTTTTTAACTCGACATTAACATAATAAAGCTCGAGTAGAACTCAAGTAGTTGATGATGTCATAGGATCTTAAGATGCAATAAATAAATAAATAAAACCGCAAAAAAAAAAAAATATTATTTACAAAAAAAGACCAACAAAACATTGAGAGTATTATGCTCCTACCATTTATCATACTGCGAATAAGTCACAGGAAAACCAAACCTATTTGTTATTATTACTGTATTAAGATGCAAAAGTGAAAGTAACGTGCAGCACGTCAAAAACGAAACTTAAAAACAGTGGGGCTAGGTTTAGTTTTAAAGATTAATATGTTTATAGGTTTTTCATAGGTTTAAAGATACATATTTTTTTATTTTTGTTTGTGAAGCTGGTTCTGATCTGGTCGATTGGACCCGGTGTTGCACCATATTCTGTGACCTGCATCAGTGCTTGCAACACGCCCCCCCCCCCTATGGTCACAATATACGGTGGTCACAGAATTTGGTGTAACACCCGTTCGCAACGCGCTCCAAACAGGAAGTTGATTCATTTTCTGTTCTGTAACTGCGACGTGATCACATCACTACAAATACTCAACGTGAAATAAAAAAAAACTCGATAGATGTCCTAGGAATCGATGTGTAGATTACTCGAGTAGTCTGTTAAAGCCCTAGTTGCCATGTCAAAATCCAAGATGGCCACTACCAGTGTTTTATACAAACCAGCCACCCCGTCAATTGAGAAAAAAACTATGATTTCTGGGTTTTTTTTATTGCTTAAAACTATAGTTTCCTCATGATCGGGATGGCTGAAGAATAATCCATGGAGGTCAAGGCCACCACTGGCCACCTCTTGGCTCTGCTATTGCACCTGGTGGTGGATAAAATTGCTTCCTTCACTCTCCAGGATCGGTCACTTAGAGTCATCTTGGACAAGAGAAAAGAACCTACCTCTCTTCTCCATAGTCTAACTCTGACACACTTGAAAATCTTGCACCAAAAACATTAAGGCTTAATTGCATTCACCATTAAGTTACAGTCCATAAAAACACTCATCTTGGAAAACAACAAAAAATTTAACTATTTAAATCCTTCCATGACGGGGGACAGCAGCATACTGCTCGGTTTTACGGCAACTCAACTTATTTCACATGTGCTAGTTTCAGGACGAAATTGAGCGCATCACTCCCGAAATTGTTACGTCATCCCTCTCAGTTTATGCCTCTGTTTCTTTTACTCACAGCCCTTTATCTCCATGACTAATTCACTCCACTGTTCTCTCCCTTTCCCCTTTTTGTATTCTCCTGCCATCTCTCTTTTTCTGGCTCCGGGGCCCATAGCGCTTCAACACAGGGTACCTGGATTGTTCTTAAGGTATTCAGGGGAGCTGCTTGGTTTGGGACCAAAAAGGCGCAGACGTGTTCATTTTCCACCACATTGCAGGCGCCGCCAGGGACCCATTTACAGGTCAAAGCTTATAGGAAAAGGGTGCTTTCCCCATAAATAGGGAGCATTCCCCATAACCAAGGGAGGGGTCATACTGTGGAGGAATAACAAAGAGCTAAATGCTTCATGCTAGATACAGTATGATAGATCATTTGTGGAGTTTGTTTTCCCCTAATGTTTTCTTTCTGTATTTTTCTGCAGACTATTGGTACCATATCAAAGCGCTGTCCTCTTCTACATAAAGACATGGAGCCCCATTTCTTGATGAGACTGTGGTAAGTACACTAGCATTTGCACGCCTAAGAGTGTTACAGCTGCTTGTCACTTGTGTTCATATTAAGTTTAAGTTCCATTTCTGCCTCGTACGTCCTTGAAAACCATTCCCAGGAGGAGGGCGTAGTTTGAATCTCCCAAGGATTAACCCGTGTCGACGAAAATGCTTTAATAAAATGGGAATTAAAAGCCCATCCAGTCACTACTTCATGACCTATAGAATGCTGTTCTTGATCTTCAATGCGAAGCGATATTGACTCCTCTGTCAGCGTTCTGACTTTGAATGTGTCGCTTGAAGCGCTGACCTAAGACTGCTGACGACAGTTTGAGTTTTACCTCGAATGTGGCGCGTAGGTTTGATGAAGCGGTCACACTGTTGGAAGATGAAGCAGTGCAACAAAGAGATGAGAGAACGATACCAGACATGAGGCTGACACAGTAGTAAAGTAAAAAATAGCAGGCAGCGCTGACCGATCACGCTGGCCTGAGGTTGTACTGCTATTCTTAGACTCCATCTCCTCCTTTTCCTCCCTTCTCTCCTCCCTTCTCTCTCTCCGGTCCTGTGTTATTGCTTTGACGTCAGTGTTCCAGCCCATCTGGTGTCTGGAAGTACTCTGGATTTGTTCTCTCTCACATGGGTTCAAATTACAGAACCGTCTTCCGTGAATCTACCTTAAAGCATTTTGTCGTTTTATTTATTTACTATCCCTAATCACCTATTTAACATCAGTGCCTCAGCTGATACAGTAATGCACTGCTCCTTTTTTCAGGCCAGAGTTGGAATTTACCAAGCTCCGAATGTTTCCACTTAACAGATGGAATCAGAGCCCCTAAAAGACTAAATGCACTGTGTGAGTGTGTGTGTGTGTGCTTTTTCATGAATCAGAGGGTAAAACTGCATCAAAATGAGCAAAATCCTTTTATATTTATTATAGGTAAAAGGACTTTGCTCTGTTGCTATAGCGATATATATTAGCAGAAATTACTTTGGAGCGTAAGCATACAGATCCTCAGATATAGCAGTGAAGGAGGCGCTGTAATCTTCTATAATAATATGTAGAAAAAGTTCTTTTTTTATTGTAAATATGAAGTAATGAAATGGAAACCGTGTTAGGATGTTGTGCCACTTGATAAAAAAAAAAAACACTTGAACATCTCACTGTGGGTAGGAAGACTATCAGGATCTGTGCTTACATCCATCTCTCATGTTGAAATTAATACACCATAGATGTGCCTCTGGTTTCCTGAAGGAGCATGTCATTTGGAAAAATCCACTTGACACAGATAGAGGAAATGACTCTTCAGAGGGTTGCCTCATTTCCTAACTTTTTTTTTTTGGATTAAAGACAGGTTTCTTTACAGCATCATCACAGAGATTTGTATGCTGCTGGCGGGCAGGAGGCAGAGCTCGTCCCAGTTTGTTAAGCAAAGCCAATCTCCTTTCGGCAGCGAAAAGGCTGTTAACATCACCAACCTCCTAAAAGATGGATGGAGGTTGTTCAGTATTCAGACGAGATTGTAACCTTTTGCTAAGAGCCAAAGTTATTTGTAAATCCAGGTCAGTAAAATGCCAGACTGTGGTCTCCACAGTGTAATTTGTGATGAAAATACAAAATTCTAATCTCAATCTGACTTTAGTTTAGAGGAAAATGTTTTATACTGAAGGATCACATACATACAGATTATCTATTGTATAACTTTAAACCTCTTGCTGGTAAATGTACTGGACTACCTAATTACTCTTGGAAATGCAAGTTCTATGTCGATGTCCTCTGTCGATGAGAGATGTGAATAGAAAATGTTTGTAGTTTTCAAGATGTGTTTTTATGGACTGGATTTGATGTGGTAACCCGATTTTCAATAGGGAACTATCTCATATCAGAATACCTCTACACACCATAATGGAAGTTGGCACATCTTAATTTTATCAAACTTGCATATGTTTATGGTGACTGACAGCTATCTTGAATTTTGACCTAGCAAGCCAATTTTCCACAGAACCCTTTCTCATGCTTAATGTAGCCGCACACCAAAATACAAATATGTGCCTCGCTTATTTTTTAAATTATCAGTCTCACAACATGCACAAATGAAGGGTATTTCCTATTCCTCCTTTTCACTCTGACCGGGGACAACTAGCTGACTGTGTTTAATACAATATATTTATTGCTCATTTTAAAAGGCAAAGGTAGTGCAATAATGTTTTTCCCTGTGTGCATTTGCTGCTCTGTGCTGTTAGCAAAATATCTCATGAATCAGTTGATAGATTCTGATGACCGTTGGGAGTCTCGTGTGTAGTTGTGCACACATATCGGTGCTTACACGTACTGGGGGTGGCTCGTTGCCCGGTCTTCCTGCCGTCAGCACACGGTGCCTGGGCAAGCTACTTCAAACAGAAGCTTTTTGTCGCTGATGGACCCCGGCTCGTTAGGGAACACATTAGGATGTGTGCAGTTTAGTTTTGCACTGCTGTGATGAATTAGACAGAGCAGAGCCTGCAGGAGGAAACCTTACCAAAAAGATTCCTTGATTATCTACAGAGCTGCTAACGAGGAATTGAAAAATATCGGTTAGCACGTTTACATGGCATGCCAACTTATAGTAGAACTAATGTAGTACGGGTGACATTTTAAATTGTACAAGCAACACTTTACTGGCATTCTTCTTGTAAAATTAGATGAGTTAGACGAGACAAAATGTGTGATAGGACTGCACAGTTAGCCCTGCTGCCTCCATAGGCGTTGCAAAAATTATATGTGAAGGGGATGTGTGTCCCCCACATTTAAAAGCTCCTCCTTTGAGGGGGGGGGGGGGGCGGGG
>JARVGS010000736.1:13884584-13894832 GCA_031762315.1 Hypsolebias antenori
AATACATTTTAGAGGTACAAAATGTATGCTGGCGGTGTTTTAGGTTGTAAATAAGGCATTTAAAAAGACGTGACGGCTGCCATGTTGGTTTTAGTTTCGTTCTCGGCCGCACCGGGAGCCGGTCCCGGTAACCGGCTTATTCGGTATCCGGCCGGGCCAGTGTAACGGAACTACGCCGGAAACCGGGGGTTACCTGTATTATTCTTCTACTGTGTCTGTTGGTAGAGCTGCTGTCTCTCAGCGAGAAGGTTGCCGGATCAAATCCCAGCCGGGAACCTTTCTGAGTGGAGTTTGCATGTTCTCTCCGTGCATGTGTGGGTTTTCTACGGGTACACCAGTTTCCTCCCACAGAGCACAAACATGCATATTAGGCTGATTTGTAACTCTAAATTGTCCCTAGGGGCTAATAGTTTTTGTCTCGTTTGTCTCTATGTGTCCCTTCGATGGAATGGAGATCTGTCCAGGGTGTCCAGCAACTCCCATGACCCAGAAAGGAAGAAGTGGATAAAAATAGATGTTCAGATCTCCGCAATCTGCACAGAAATAAACTGTTTCTCTAAGTTGCGTCCGTTCAAAGAGCTGTTTACATTAGACTTAGATAAATTAGTGTTGGTGCATCCACCACACTTCAAGCTAAAACCTGAGCAGAGAGTCTCAAACTTAAACAAATTATTTTGCTTTCCACTGCAGTTCAAACAAGATTGTAGGAACTAAAATGAACAAAAGAAAGAAAAGCGATGCCATACTCTGTGGCAGTGGATGTCCAAGCATCACAAGTTGGAGCTCTCTTACCCGCCTTCATCAGTGTTTCCAAGGTTTTCTAATCTAGTTGTTGTGTGTGGGAATGGCTGTGTTAGTATCGTCAACAAAGAGTAATCCAAAGTTTGAAAACTCCATGCGCCAGCCCTGGTTTTAAACTACTGAATTCAGATGCAAATCTTTTACAATAAAAGTTGCAATGGGCTTTGTAATTTGCTTCACCTTTTTCAAGGTATGTGGTAACTTGGCCATTTCTCACTCATTGGTCCTTGAATAGCAGCAGTGACTTGTAGCTACCACTGGTCAAAAATGGTTTGGTTGCTATCCACATCAGTTCCACCTACTGTGCTCTTCAACATGACGTTATAAACATTGAATTATAATCCGTTTCTGATATTTATAAATTCCCAATAGCAAAGTATCAAAAATAGATTATAATCCCCACCTTTGCTAAATAATTGTTTTTCTTCTGCCTCCAGGTGAGACCGGTGCAACCCTGTCACGCCCACAGCGCCCCCTTTCGGCCCGGACTGCCCACCATGGTCCGGCGCCTATGAAAGGGTATCATGTCAGCCGTAGCATGTCTCAGCACTCCTCTGGTGGTGGCGGAGGAGGCCCCTGCCACTGTGCTCCTGAGGACTGTGATGGCCTGGGCAGAGACTACTACCATGGTCACAGCGATGGCCATTATTACCCACCAGGAGGTCCAGCTGAGGCTCTGGCACTGGAAAGGCATCACTCCCATTCACATGCACACTCACACTCCCATAGCCACTCTGGAGGGGGAACCTTCCCCCGATCACACCCTAGCCAGCACCCACCTCTTCAGTCGTTTGACTCTTGCGAGGAGTGCCTATCCTCAGGCCATGGAGGGAAGATGCACCGCATTCCCCCTAACTTGATGGACCAGTTTGAGAAGCAGGTACCCTTCCACCCAGATGGCTTCCACACATTGCAGTACCAGCGCACTGCAAGCGGGGGCACTGAACAACGTAGCGAAAGCCCGTCGCGTATTCGCCACTTGGTCAATTCTGTTCAGCGCCTTTTCGCAAAGTCCCATTCACTGGAAGCACCATCCAAACGAGAGTACAACGGCACGAGAGGAGGAGGAGACTACCGAAGTGAAAGAGGGGGAGGACACCGGAGTGGAGGAGAGGATGGCCACTACTCTGGACACCAGTCTCGTTCTACCAGGAGGAGTAAGTCTCGAGAGCGTAGCAAGAGTGGAGACTCACGGCACGAGTTGGGCAGACGTCATCGTAGCAGAACGGCAGGTTGGTGGAGCTCTGATGACAATCTGGACAGCGACAGCAGTTTCTTGGTCAGTGGGGGTAGGCGGGGGTATCCCAGTGGACACGAGAGCCTGGATGCTGCTATTCAGGAGCTCACCATGCAGAAACCAAAAGAGCGTGGTGGCGGACCTGGATCTGGCGAGTGCATGGCATGTACAACTATGGCTATAGCTGGAAGTGAGGGAGGAGGACATCATGGGCACCACGGTCATTCTCTGAAAAGGAGCACCTGGTCAGCCATGACAGTGAGTCAGGCCAGAGAGGTTTATCCTTCCTCCAGGGGTGGAGCTTATGAAAAAGCTCTAGTGCCCATGGACAGTAAGCTGAAGGAGAGGACCTTCCACTATCTGCAGGTATGTGAACACCTACATTATCAACAAATGTACACCATATGTGATTACAACACCCCCCACCATCTGCTATTTGTTTTGTATGTACACATACAAGTGAATAGGCACTATGGTATTATTCATATGTTGTTTAATGAACACTCACCTGCTACACATATACTGTATTTAATTATGCATTATAGACACTACACTTTAGGAATAGTACTTCTTGAGTTCTACCTTAAAGGGGCAAGTTTTTTGAAAAGTTGTTCCACTCGGTTTTTTTTGTAATCAGAAGAGACACTGATTGACTAATCAGAACTACAGCCAGAGAATACTTCAAAATCCACTGGGTAAATGGTAAATGGACTGTGCTTATATATAGCACCTTTCTATCTGATCAAGATACTCAAAGCACTTTACACTACAATTTGCGCCCTCATTTACCCATTCATACAGCACTCTACTAGACCTATACAGTATTGTTCTAGCTTGTCAATAATGTTACTAGATGTGTATAAGTTGTATTTAATGAGACTATGAAAACAAAAGACTACACAGAAATGATGTTGAGGCAAGTCATCAAGTCGTATTTAATCGTTGTCACGCTGAATTGCCGTATTTGCATTGAATTGTACCCCAAATGATTTTACAGTACTATCTGTCAACTGATTTTTACTGAAAAGAAAGACATTTGAGATTTTGCCCATTCGTTTAGCATATTACTGCAAATGGCAACCACTGAACAAGAAACAATAAACAAAGTGTTCAATTTACCACAAAAAATACATTTTTTCCACCTTATCGACTTTAAAAGACGTCCTGCAAGAACATTTTTTTAAAAGGTCACATTAAACTTCCACATCATGTGTTGCCATGGCATATTAACAGTTGAGCCAATACCGGCAATTACATTTGTCAAAAAGGTTTTATATCAGCATGTGTTTTTGTTGTTTTTGCAACTCTGTTATCCAACAATACACCCACTCCTTTAAATTTCAGGACAATCTGATTTTTCTTTCCCCACTTTTTCACTTTTAAGTCATGTCAGGAATGTTTGTGCCCAACGCCCACGGCCATTGTGCAGGAGGCAGGGTACACCCCTGGACAGGTCACAGATTGTTAGAGAACATTGATCCACACTCCTGACGTATTTACCTGCTTCCTCATATAATCGATCCTCTACTTCTCTCATTCTAACCTCAAATGGAAATTTACCACTGCCCATTCAATGCTTTTGTGCACATAAATCACCTGAAATAATTAAAGGTAATTGCTGCCATAGAGCGCTGTTAGAATCCAACAGGGTGAGCACAAATAGACCAAAAAAAAAAACAAAAAAAACACTGAAACCTCCAGCTGTGTTCAGGTAGAGCTGCCATGCAGGCTGTGTTTCTACGGAAACAGCAGGTAGCCACTGGAGTCCTTGGTGTGTTTCCAACTCATCCATCAGACCCAGCTGAGGTTTGCTGATAGAAGAGAGAGCAGAGCTGTGTGTGTGTTACTGCTCAGAGGATAAACCCTACACAATTTGCCTCCATTCCTTGGACTGCCATCACTTTCCCACCTCGGGTCACAAGCAGAACTTTTCCTCTGCCGCTTTCTCATATCTCCAGGCGTCACTGGCAGCCTTGGGAGGGTCCGGTGGGGAGAAGGTGCATGGAGTGAACACTGATGTGCTGCAGCCTGCACAGATGCAGCTTTTCGGAGCTGTTTTTCCAGGACAAGACAGTTTAATTCAACTTCAAACATACATATTTCTGTATGTGATAGCTTTGATAAGTCTGTGAAGTTGGGTTGTGGTGTATTACGAGTGGTTGGGTAGACAGCAATCAGTCTGCTCTCTGTAGAACAATACAGACTTTGCCACCATGCAGATAATGTCACACAACAACAAGGACGTTCTCTGAGAGAATAAAGGCAATCTGAAAATCAGTAACAAGTAATTCACAGTAATTTTGAAGTTTGTCTTTTAAAAAAGCTTTGATTTGTCACAATCTTCCACTACTTCTCACCCTCCAGTACAAAATCACCATAGTAACCACATGCCTGTGTTTGCTACTCCCTGACAGCACTCCTAATGAGACAGGCAGATGGAGACGCTGAGCAGAAATATGGCTTAAAACAAAGTCATTGAAAAAAAAAACTGTACCGTAAGTTGTCGTGAAAAAAGTTTTTGTAAGTGGCAGAAAAAGTATGTACCAGTAAATATTTCTTTATTATCTTGTTGTTTTTTTCAGAACTTTATTTTTCATGATGAAAGGTGAATATAAAAGCTCTGAGTCAAAAATGGAAACGTTAAAGAAAAAGTGTTCAGATTTATATTTTCATACAATTCATCAGACTAGGTTAGCATAACTATTAAACTAACTATTTTGGTCCTTTCCTTCTGATTCCTCCTAAAGAACCCCATGTTGTTGATCCTGGGAAAAAAAACAACAACTGAAGAGTGGGTATGTTGAGCTTGTTAAGCTGGATTTGATTTGCTTTTGTTGCAGCGTCATGTGTGAAATGAAGGAACGTAGAAGTCAGTCCGACACTTAGATTCCCTGAAGAGTACCGGAGGTACCGTAGTCACAGAGCTGAGTTGGTGTGTCACTGTAAAGTAGTGGACAATGTATTCAGCATGATGCTCGAACCAACACTGTTCTAATTGTACTGTGACCCTGACTCTGTTTTTGTAAGCATACACCAACACACCACAGAGCTGCCTCTGTTGGACATGAGATAAAAAAAGAAAGCACCAGCTTTACCTGAGCATCTTTTTATTTTTATTTTGTTACAATAAGATGTAATTAGTCTATGAAAAGAGCTTCAGACTAACATTCACCAAATCCACAAACATATACCGTAATTTCCAGACTATAAGCCGCTACTTTTTTCACTCGCTTTGAACTCCTCAGTGTAAACAATTCTTTGGTTAATTTATGGATTAAAATTGTATTTTATTTTATTTTTTGGACAGGGTAACAAGCTTCATGCCACCACAACATTTCATCTCTTCACACCCGGTCGCTCACATAGCTGCCCACTACACGTCTCTCTTGGGGGGGAGGGGGGGAGGTCTTCGTGACTCAATGAGACTACCTGTATAAAAAGGGTTAAAACATATCTGACCAATGAAATTACTGAACAGGTCACATTGGATGGGGGGGACTTAGTTTCTCCACCCACTGGGGGCACAAAGAAGGATTTGCAGCCACTTTAAACAAATGTGAATCGTGCATTTAAAGTGGTGCTCCAGCTGACAGCACAAGCTCAAGTGCGCAGGAGAAAGAAGAAGATAGTGATCACTACTTCCTTACCTACTTCCTGGTAGGCTCCTGTATATATTAATTTTTTTCACCAGCTGTGTTACAGGCACAGTCCAGAAAAAATATTTACTATAAGTATTTGTGTATGTTTCCACTCTGTATTTAACAAAAAAGTTTTAAAAATCTTTTCGTGTATGTATCTCATGTTACGTGGACACCCATGGTTTATAGACCAGCGCGACCTGTATATGTACAAAATTGTTTTTTTTTTTTGTGGGTGTGGCTTATATTCGGGTGCGCGGTAGTCCGGAATTCATGGTATTCAGATAAGTCTGCTGCATTTGCATTCAGTTTATGAGCTGATGGTGGCTACAATCCAGAATGACTGTGAACTCATTTCCCACCAGTTACCAGCCTGCTTACTGCAAGCTTCTCAGAAATCTTAATTTGTCCCTCCTACTGCACCGTACATGTGTGACTGTGCATTAAATGTAGATTCAGGCTGTGGTTTCCCCTCCCCTTAGTAGAGTTGCATTTGGGCCAAAAAAATCCAACTCAGCCCAGACCAAACCCTTATCATTTTTTTCAGAGCCCAACCCAAAACTGACCAAAAAAAAAAACCCTTTTTTTTAGTTAAGCTTTTATTGCTTTTGTAAGCAAATCAGTTTGACATGATTTAAAAATGTATTTTAAAGAAAGGAAGCTATAAGATTTATTGTTTATTAATAAGAGTCAGCGGCAGCTGGTGATCCAAATTGGATCGTCAGCCGCACACGTCCTCTGACGCAATCAAAAGCCCGACACCGACCTGGCCTGCCCATCCAGCACATTATTTTGGCCTGGTCTGAACTTTCAGGTTGGGATGGGTTAGAAATGACAGCTGTACCTCATAGTACACACAGATCACATGTTGACAGAAAAATAGGTAATTATAATACAAGCCATAAAAAATCTAAACGGAATCAAAGTTTGTTGTTTATTATATAAAGATCCATCATCCATTATCTTTGACCCGCTTCTTCGGTTTTTGAAAATACAGCTAGCTGATTTGACCATCAAAGTGCATTTATTAAGCAAAAGTTCAACTGAGACACACATTTCCTATAATTTCGAGCAGACAAATCATTGTTTTTAAGTGTTAATCTCGTTAAATTCTTGTTAAAATCCTCCCATACACACTCCCACGGCCACCATTTGGCAGCCAATCAATTTTTGGCACACCGGCCCACATTTCCGGGTTGTCAGCAGTGACGCATAATAGATGCGACGTATACGGCGAAGTGGCATATTTATGGATTTTTCCCACTTTATTAGACATATTTGGACTGATGCAACTTATAGGGCGGTGCAATGTTTACGGCGGAAAATATGGTCTGTTTTAAAGGCACAAAAGTGGGTTTTTATTTAGTTAGCTTGTAGCATTTTATAAAACTGATGAAAAATTGACATTTAGAAGTTTTATCTCTTGTCAACATGAAAGCAGGCGATAATGCAGTCTCCTGGGTGTGCAAGTTGTTTATCTGTTAGCAAAATATCTTGTGAACCAACAAGCGGATCCAAATAAAATTTTAAGAAAATAATCATTGGATTACATCTACAACTGATTCACTTTTGGAATCAGTTTGATTCAAGATGACCTCCACTGCTTATCAACCCAGGTGAACACAAAAATAGCTATAAATCGGTCATTTTGAATATATTAGGCTAAAATTGCATGTGGTAGTAGCTGAGAGTCATCCTCAACATATTCTCTGAGCTGTAACAAGACATGCACTTTGTTTAAAGCCTTGACATGCATGGCACCTTCAAAGAATGCCACTTTCCTTTGTGAAAGTTTTCCAATTGCACAGCACTTTCCCCCCCCCCCCTCCACATTTTGTACCATACTGTAAAAGACAATGAAAAAAAATCAATACAACGTACCAAAACTTGGTTTAAAATGTTGCTTTATCCACAGTCACATTCTGCTTGTTGCATATTTTTATAAGCACCACATAATGCTGACTCTTTATTCCACCCTATCTGGACAGACAAGACAAAGAAAAGCAAAACTGAGCAAATACTTACAAGTCTGAATTACAAATCTTTTTTTTTTTTTATTCATCACCACATCAACACCAATCACACTGTGTGGCATGGGAACGCAGCACTCCATTCCCTAACCCTCTCCTCGTTCTTCCCCGTCGGCCTGTGAGTGATAGATAAGAAACGATTAAAGAAATGAGAATATGGAGTGGGAACGAAGCGAAGTCAGAGGAGGCGAGGGTAACGCGGTGAAGATAGGCGGGGAAGGAGAAGGTGGCGGGATGCAGAGATAGCAAAGCTCCGGGATAGAAAAGAGGAAAAAGGAGGTGATGGTAGCCAAGGGGCATAGCACCAAGAGAAGAGATGAGGAAATAGAAGAGATAGTAGAGGGCCACGGGGATCATGAGATAAGGCTGAATCATCTTTTAAGTGATGACCTTAAAAACACACATTCAGCTGGATGCCAAACCCCCGGGCCTTGACTGCGAGTGTGTCAGAGTGTGTGTAGGTGTTTTCATTTGGCCGTGTGCTTTAGGACACCGCAAACCGCTCTGCATTTGCAAAAACACTGAGAGTGGCCCTTATAGCATGACGGGGTTGTTAGCTTTCATCTTTCTGTGAAAGAAGTGGCATCGGACGAAACACACACATATTATCAGGCGTCCTCTTCTGCTGCAATGTTCATTAAAATTGTACAAAATGTACAAAGAAACACTAAATCTAACAAACTTCCTTTATCAAACAAAGTTAAGTCAGGTCCTCTGGACGGTTTCTTTTTTTTTTGTTTTTTTTTGTTTCATCTTTCATCCGAAAGACTTCTTCAGTCTGAGGAGCCACAACAAACTCAGTCTTATATCTAAATAGCACCTTCACATAGTGGGGTCAACCAGTTTGATGGTTATAAAATGGTTTCTGGAGGCCGCCCTCTCCCCCATCAACTCCTCTGAGACAGCCATGGCCAAAGTTTACCTCGATTACTGAGCATGAACTTTGATGGTTTGAACAACTTTGGTCATGGCTGCCTCCGAGAAGTCAACGAGGGAGAGCGCAGACTCCAGAAACCATCATAGCACCATCAAACTGGTTGACCCACTATGTGAGTGTGCTGCTTGTGGGACAGAGTTTGTTGTGGCTCCTTGGACTGATGAAGTCTTTTCGATGAAAGACAAAATGTTTCAATACAAAAAAAAACTGTCCAGAGGACCTGACTTAACTCTGTTAGATACAGTCAGGTACTTTGATAACTTCCTTTATCTTTTTGTTGTTGTTTTCAAAAACAAAATATCTAGTTTTTAAAACTTCAAAGTGGAAAAATCACTTTTTAAATGCCTGTCGAAATGCGGACATATTAGTCTCGGTCCGTAAACCTTTTCTGCTTGTCCCGCTCATAGCTTCTAATCTGCTCAAGATAATTTAACAAAACTTTACACACCTATGCTTCAGCACTAGACAGTGTCACATACAGTTTTTATAATCCTAGCTTACAGGTCAAGGTCACAAATCAAGGTCATATTTTATATGTTATGTCTGCTTGTCGAGGCTATTGCTATAGATTGCTGTACAATAGTTGTTGACAGGCTTATAATGTGGCGTATGCGGTATTCTTGTTTAAATTAAAGATACCGATACCAGAGTTTAAATGGTGTACTCATGCAGGTGTTTTAAATACAGATGTTCAGTCAAACTAAAGAGCCTAACATTTCTCAAAATAACGCATATTTCCCATCGCCTTTCATGCCAGATGACCCTTATGGCCGTTTCGGTACAATTTTGAAAGTAAAGTTATGTGCAGTCTCATACATTATCAACAAATCTCATGTGGTCTTTCAGAGCTGAATGGATGTATTGAGAATGACTTGCTGCTACTACCACCTCAGATTTTAGCTCAGTATCTCTAAAAGCAACTGGGTTGTAGCAATTTTTGTGTTTGCTAAGGATGACTAGCAGGGCAACCATTTTAAATTAGGAAGACTCCAAGAGTTAATCAGTTGTAAATGTACAACCAATGGTAACTTCTTGAAAGGTTTGTCAAAGTCCATCTAGTGGTTCATGAGATATTTTGCTACCACACCAATCAAATGAACAGATAGACAAAAATAAATTGCCATCCATTTGCCTTTTGTCTGCAGGTGATAAGATAAAGATGCTTAAATGAGTGTACACGCATCATGATACCATTTCAATACTCAACATGTTAGAAAGGTTCACCCCTCTTGATTCTGCCAGGCCTATCGTTCTTTACTCCCTGTGATGGAGGTGACAACAGCATTTTCAATGAGGAATTTATTTTAGGGTTTTTCATAATTTAAAATCAGATCAGGTTCATCTGCTCCAACGCTACTGATGTGTTAAGGAGTGAATAAGGAATCACACTTCCACTGAGCTGTGCTTGTGCTTGTAGGTGTTCAACTACAGCACTTCAAATATTTTAAGCTCATTTGCTCCTGTTACGCTGCATGACAGAGGCTTTATTTAGATATCCTGGCTATGATGTTTGCATACCTCCACCTCTCTAAGTTCTCTTCCACCTGTTGCCTGTTCTCACCACAGATCACAATGTCATCTTTGTTTCTTTCATTTTTTTTCTTT
>JARVGS010000736.1:13923818-13934178 GCA_031762315.1 Hypsolebias antenori
GTGTCTTTGGACAGCTCTTTGGTCTTAGCCATGTTAGTAGTTGGAGTCTTACTGATTGTGTGGGGTGGACAGGTGTCATTATGCAGCTAACAACCTCAGACAGATGCTTCTAATTTAGAATAATAAGTGGAGTTGAGGTGGACTTTTTGGAGGCGGACTAATAGGTCTTTGAGGGCCAGAATTGTTGCTGATTGGCAGGTGTTCAATTACTTATTTGCAGCAGTAACACACAAATAAATTATTTAAAAATAATTTCCAGATTTTATTTTTTTTTTTAGATTATGTCTCTCACAGTGAACATGCACCTAAGACGAAAATTTCAGACCCCTCCATGATTTCTAAGTGCGAGAGCTTTCAAAGTCACAGGGTGTCCAAAGACTTATTTTCCTCACTGTAGGTGATTTTACATTAGTAACGGTGTCATCCAAGGAATTGGAGGCAACAAAATGTCTGTTGAAACAAGTCAGCATCTCATGCTTATTTGCCACAGGAAAAGAGTCAACAAATACTTGTGATGGCAGATCAGAGGAGTGAGAGCTGCCAAAGAGATTGATGGTTTTCCACAATGAAACTGTTGTGAAAATATTTCCAAGCAAGGTTCACATCGTCAATTCATAATATACGATGCCAGTCAAAATCTTGTGACTCAGGAAGTGACTCGTTTTATTTGTAGTTTTGACCCACTCCTGGGACTCAAAAAAAAACATTATGAAGGGTTCCAGAAACAACCCTGTTTTCAGAGATTTGTGTTGCGAATGTTTAACCACATGTTCAAATTTCCAGACACACAAGAGCAAAGTCCCTAAAACTCATTAGAGGAAATAAAAAAAAAACACCCCTCAAACATTTTGAAAACAACTTGCACAAACACTATTTAATTCAATTCAGCTTATTTATTTACAGTGGTGTCAAATCACAATTGAAGTTGTCTCAGGGCACTGTACAGAAACATTCACAAACAAAAAAAGGCAATCAGTAAAAGTTATCTAAGGAAGCCAGCACACTCGCTGAATCTTCACTTGAAGGTCTCCCATCCTGAGCAAGCACAAAGGTAACAGTGGAAAGGGAAAACTCCATTTTAACAGGAAGAAACCTCCAGCAGAACCAGACTCAGGACAAGCAGCCATCAATTTACAACTGGTCACAAACAGTCACAGCCCAGCGAGGGACAGGAAAACTAAAGACTTTTGTAGAGGCATTAAAAAAATAAGTCAAGTTTTGTGCTAGCAAGCTTCCCTTTTTAAAATGTTAACTAAAAAAAACCAAAACACCTTAATAAGCTCTAGTTGTTCAAATTAGGTTCACTAATCCACATTATGGTAATATGAGCAACACAAATAATTACGAGGACAAATATTAGTGATAAACAAACCAGTTGTAGGAGCTGCAAAGTAACCTGAGGACCTACTTGCTAATATCTTTAACAATACAAATGTCTACACCGATATCAGATTTGTCTTTGTTCTTCGAAGATCGTTGGATGGAATTTTTACTTCGTGAACTGATAATGAGACAAAACTTTATTCTACTTGTCAATAAATGCAAAGTTGAATTAGGATTTCTTTAAATCTCTCCTACTGAAAGACTCTTGAATGCAAATACCAAGCAGCCAACCCGATTAACATGCTAAATAAGAACAAGAGTACTGCCAGTGATGCGTATTGTGGCGGGGCGAAAGTTGGATCACTGATAATGACGTTCGTGGTGCAAGTTAACAAACGGTTCAATTAAAAACTATCAGTTGCAGTGTGACAGCTGATCCAAACCATTTTATGATCAGAGTAAATGTCATGAGGACCACTCAGGATTTCTTTAGTAGAAGTGATCTTAATGAAGAGAAGACATTTGTTGAGTTCCATCACAGACCACTATGGACTGTCTTATGGACGGACAAACACAGTCGAAGCAACAAAGGGTTTCATTTCAGTTACTCAGATGTCAAGCTGGAACAAAGACAAGGTTTCATCAACAATGTGAACTTCACCTTTGACCCTATTTGACCAATGAGGTGTCCAGCTGTGCAGTTTTACATTTCTATGTTAAAGGATTATCAATTTACATTATAGCTCTGACAAGAAATTGTCCACATGAAGACAGACAGGGCCATGCTATATGTCCCGTCTTTGGACAGACTGTGTTACTTCTCTGAGTCAAAGCTACAGTCTTTGTAGATAATTTGTAAACATAACCTCTAAACTGAGGTAGATTAGATGTACATCACATTTTTATCGGTATCTATAATTCTATAACCATCCAGTTTAGATTGAGGAACATGTACCAGTATCATCAGGGTAGCTTTTGCGATAAAACAGCAGCGGATACTAAAATAACGTGTGGAATATGAAAAAAAATGATTGGGGGGGGTCTGCTAATAACATGAAAACAGACATAAGTTGTCTTTTGTCTATAATGTCCACACTAACTGAATAAATCACCTTTATACAGAAAGCACTCAGATGTTTTAAACTTTCAGGTGAGATGTACCCTTTTATTTTCTGTCCAAATAAAATCAGACAATCCAAGTGACAATTTATTACATTTAGGGAAAAAAAAATTTAAAAAAATATACAGACATTTTTTTTAAGAAAATGTTTTCGCAGAAACAATTATTATAAAAAAAATTCTGAGCTGTGAAACTGTCAAAGCTTCACAAGCTAAATGTTCTAGAAAACATTTTAAAAATTAACAGGCTATATGGTTTATTCAGCTTAGTCCTGCATGAAACAACTGAATCACTAAGACACTTCTTGATTTCTGTCCTTTGTCAGCAGAAAAACAGTGATTAAAAGAAACTAACTCAATACACTAACACAGTCCCTTCAGCCATAGAGTATAAATCTTCCTGTTACCATTGAAGCAGATAAAACCCTGAGTTTAAAGATTTTCATACATTACATTCAGATTTGATGTGTTTAAATCTCAGTGGACAGATTCCAGTTTAAGTGTCCAAGCCTGACCAGGATTGCAGGGCAGCTCAGGCAAAAGCACGACGAGACCTCCGTTAGGGTAGAGTGGGGACCAAGGTAAGGGTGAAGGACTGCCCAACAGGGTCACCTAAGACACAAAAGAACAAAGATCTTGTTTGTTACATTGAACAGCTCAAGTGTCGGTGGAAAATGGACATTATTATTCAGTTTAGTAAACCCATAGTAAGATAATTAGCACCATGAAAACAGAGTTGCTTCCTTCCCTTTACCTTTGTGGATGCTGATGTTTTGGGTATCAGCAGTTTCAGTATAGTTTCAAGTGGTTTGGCGGTTACAACAGCGTAGATCGTATCACTCTTAGAGGTATACCTAGACAGCAATGTAGAAAATAAAATCAACCAACAATATATTTTGCCTTTTTTATTTATTTAAAGTTTTTATTAAACTCAAGTTTGATGGATCTGTGTGATTCACGTTTTATGCACGTCTGCAACTCCAACCAGTCCCCAATAGTCACAACTCACTGAGACAGTAGTCCCTCGTTTATCACGAGGGTTTGCGTTCTCAGCTCCCTGCAATAAGTGAAAAACTGCTAAGTAGAAATAATAGTATAAGTAGTAAGTACTAGGTTATTTTTGTGTGTATAAAGGTGTTTTAAACCCTTCCCACACTCTTGCAATATTCTAAATGTTTCTAAACTCTAAATGCTCTAAAAGAGCACAGAATGTCATGATCTCCGCTCTCTCTGCCAGCGCTCTCGGCCACGCTGCAGAGAAATCAACACGCTGCAGGAGGAAGCGTCTCCCTGCACATGTGGGTTACACACAGTTGCAGCAGGTGCTAAGTACTGTAATTGTAAATAATTTATTAGAGATGCACGATATTGGATTTTTGGCCAATATCAGATACGCCAACATGTTAAAACTTATTCGACAGCCTTTTTAAGTTCAATGTTTCTGTCTAACCGTTGTTGCTGTAAGACTAATCATGCTAACGGAGCTAACATGACGTCCAAATGTCTGTGGTAAAACTCACCCAACAAGACGTGCTATTGGCTATTAGCTTCTCAATGACGTCGGAAATGACGGTTGTAACTGTGGTAACGTTACGTCGGAAAAACATCTCCGACTGCTGACGATGTAGCGAGGCTCATCGTAGTCCACAAATCTTTGGAATCCAACATCCTAACCAACGAAAAATAAAACTTCCACACTGCCGACATTTTGAATTTTCCGCCGTGTGATCAGGTGACGTCATCATGTTGCGTTGCCGCAGCAACGTCAACATGTTGTGCTGCCACTGCAGCAAAAACAGCGCCTTTTATATCGGCGAGTTATTTTAATGGAATGGCCGATATCCGATATTGAAAATTAACGTTAATATCGGCCGATACCAGGCCGATAATATCGTGCATCCCTACAATTTATTTTAAATAAACAATCCATGCCACTCGTGTGACTCATCCATCAATCAGCCAGTTGTGTGTCATGTACAATCTTACTTTGAAAAACTGCGAAAGAGCGAGTTTGTGAAGTAGCGAGGGACTACTGTCTCTTTTGGACTGAGGTCTCAGGCCTTACCAAATGGGAACAGTGGTGTTTTCCATCTGAACCCTCCAGGGTTTGGAAGCATAGATTGCCTCCCCGTTGATTTTCAGCCAGGCTCCAAGACCCCTGAGTCTCTCCTCAAACACAGTGGAGATGGTCCCGTCAGCTGTGGGGCCCACGTTGAGAAGGTAGTTACCTCCAAGAGCCACGGTGTTGACCAGATCCTGTGACCAAACAAGAAGCAGTCTCATTACAAACCAGATAAGTAAATGGTAGATGATTAGCTAGCTTGTTTTGTTTGTCACCTTAATAATGGCAGGCAAGTCCATAAGTTCTTGAAGCCTCATGTTTCGACGGTAACCCCAGGATAGAGTATCCACAGACGTGCATTTCTCCCATTTGTGTTGGGGCAGCTGGCCTGGAGTGTACTTATCTTGGCAGTTATAATAGCCACCATGTTTACAAGCACAGCCGGCTCCCCAGCGGTCATTGGTCACGACAGTATCCTAAATCAGAAGGGATTCTTTAAATACAAGCCTGAAAAACCATCTGCAGCCTTCTCATTACAAACACACTAACTTTAACGGGGCTGTCGTTGTAGAGCCACGCCAGGAATTGGGTGGAGTTCCAGTATGTGTCTGGAGCTTCCCAATCCCCATCAGACCAGATGACCTCAGGTTGGTACCTACAAGACCATGTGAAGACAGCAGATCAAACAAGACACCATGACATCATGTAGTCACCAAGGACAAGCCGGTTTAACTGTGTCTCATTCGATTTTGCACTAAAATATATAGAATAAAAAGTGCATTGATTAACTGTAGTAACTACTGCAGACCTTACAACCATGTTGTACAGCTCAGGGAGAAGTTTGCGCGTCACAAACTCCTGTGTTTTAAATCCATTCTTCTTGTCGTTCAAATAAAGAGGATGAAACCACTCGTACAAGGAGTTGTAGAGTCCATAGTGAAGTGATCTAAACGAGAACGTAAAAAAAGAAATTAGAACCTGACGAGAACAACATTTGAAATGTATTCTAAGCAAGTATGACTACAGAGCTGATCCACTATTCAAAACCCAAGTCTAAGCCAGAGCACTGCACATAATGCTGTGACCACATGAGGGTGCCTGTTATCAGCAAACTAATCCCAGCTCAGTTGATGAGGTGCATTTCAGGACTGATACTAGTTGAGCATTCACTCATTCTGCACAAATACATTTTACAGTTGTTACTACTTGTAATCCTAACAAGTCTTCAGGTGTGAAGTTAAACACTTTGTTGTAAGCTGTCAATCAATGTCCATTGTGTTTTTGAAAAGTTGCTGATACTGGTAAGTAAAGCAGTGAAATATGGTTAAAAACAAGTGTTATCTGCAGCACAGTTTGTGTGTAAAATTTATGACGACAGCGTTTCCCTCGAGGTTGACAGCTTGAGATTTGTGGTTCACTGCTCAGAATGACAGTTCCTTTCTGTGTCTATCCCCTCGTTTTTATTGTGACTCTCTTGATTAGAGGTGCAGGTTGTGCAAGAATCAAAATAAGTTCTGCTTAAAAAAAAACTTTGCGTTTTCAGTTTTAGTTGCTTTTCAGTAGAGTTTGAAAAAGCTCAACAAATCCGAGGACTGTGAACAAAAATACATGGTTTTCCTCGTGCACATTTAAAGTATTACACATTTCGTATCACCGCTGCCCTTCCTTAACAAAAAGAGGGAAAAAGTGCCAAATTCTGTTGCTAATTAGAGAAATCATTGCACAGCATCTATGGGCATATTGCTGTCTCATTTTCACATTACAGGATAACGACTTCTGATAGTGCACAGACTTACTGAAGGGAGAACGGGTTCTCTGCAGACCAAAAGTGGACGTTTCTGGATAATAGGCGTTTCTAGAGGGCAAACACTGATTGGCTAGCTGTATTTTCTGGCTCTGTAGGTAAATTACATCAGCTCTTTTTTTCAAACTGAAGGTTTCTAAGAAACAGTGTTACAGTATATCTGCTGTCAAACACAAGATTGTTCTTGGTTGTAGGCTGCACCTGACAGGTTGGCTTGAGTCTGGTCTGGGTACAATGAAATATGAAGCATCTGAAGTGAAACCTGCTCCTATTTGTCAAAAAGTCTTGTCTCAATTAAAAATCATGAGTCCTGTAACAAGACAATGGCCCACAGCAAAAACTAAAAACAAAATTTCCTCTTTAGAAGGTCTCCTATGAAATCTGATCTATGAAAGGAGCTGAAACATGGAGTAGGATTCCAAAAAAGTTAAGTCTGGTCCTCTGGACATTCAAAAAACAAAGCAAAACAATGTTTTGAATGAATGTCCAGAAGACCAGACTTAACTTTTTTTGGATTTTTCTACCTGGATTATTGAGCATGTACCAGGGTATGGAGTAGGATTGACCCTTAAAATGTGAGACAGCTATGGAAATCAACCACTAAGCAGAAATACCTGCTCCAGTTGCAGAAATCTTACAGAAGCTGACAATCACTCATCTGCAGTGACTGATTTAAAAGGTTGAACAAGATAATGTGAAGTTAAAGGAAACATCCTTTGTCCCAAGGCCAGTTTAAGTGTCATTATTATTTTGGTTACTTTATTTTTCTTTCTTGATTAATCGATTGTAACTATTTTCACATTATTCAACAACCAAAATGGATTTTGTTTTTTAATGTACCGGTAACGGTGAGGTATTAAAAAAAAAAAAAACATTTAGCCCTCCCCACTTCCCATTTATGTTGCTCTTATTTTGAAATACAGTATACTGTAATCGGAATTTCTGTTAAGGGAGGCGGAAAGAGACGTTATGGAGACGCTGCAACATAGGCATAATATGTCTGTGGTTAACACAAACGCCTTTTTTTTTTTTTTGTCTTCTTTTTTTTTGGTCCAGCCGGTTTTTGTTTTTTTTTCTCATCCAATCAGACGTGGCCCTCTAGATATGCCTTGTTTTTTATCGTCCAATCAGATGCGGCCCTCCAGAAACGCCTTCCGTTTTTGTCTGCAGAGATAATTTTGGAAAATCTTTTTAAACTAAATTCAAACTCAACTTTTGCTATGGGTATATCCTTGACTGTTGAAGATAGGCACCAGCTCCCCACTGCCCAGAATGAATGGATGAAGAGATGGGGTAGAAGGATGTCTAATACTAGCAAAATGGGACTGTTTACAACTTACCTCTAAAATAAAATGAAACAAATATAATATTAAAGCCTATAAGAAGGATTTTATGATAATTTACTATTACTTTGATAAACTAGGCGGCACTCAGTGCTTAGAGCTTCTCTCAGAAGGTTTTAGGACAACATCCTGGTCTGTCTGAGTTTGCAGGATCTCCCCATGCACACATCAGTTTTCTCTGGGTACTCTGGTTTCCTCTCAGAGACCAAAAACATGCATCTCATAACTAAATTATTCTTAGGTGTGAGTGTCAGTGGGTGTCTCGTTTGTCTCTGTAATGGACTTGCAACATGTCCAGGGTGTCCCCCGCCTTGTGCACAGTGACTGCTGCACATGGGCATCACCTCCAAGCAACCCGGACTGGTGAAGTGGGTAAAGAAAACTGATCGATGGATGGACTGTGACAGTGTTTATTTTGTGTTTACAAGCTCAACCAAGTTATGCAAACACTAATAAAGAAGCAAGTTTGGGATAGGTGGGTTCTGCGAGGACTCGCCTGTTGCGGACTGCTTCTCCCAGATCCCCTACCAGGTCCCTCTTGGGACCAGTATCAACAGAATTCCAGTTCCAGGAGTATGGAGACTCCCAGTTAGTAAATCCTTCGTGATGTTTGGCTGTCAGGACCACATACCTGGAATGAGAATAAAGAAGAAGACTCAAAACAGAAGACATGCTACCCGGAAGTGATCTGCAAAACAAACAAGACTCACTTTGCCCCAGAGGCTTTGAAAATGTCCGCCCACTCCTCTGGGTTGAAGAACTGGGCGTGAAACCGAGGGGCAAAATCCGGGTATGCGAACCCAGGCGGGTAATTCTTGGACATGTAGCTCACACAGTTGGGGTCCGGTGGCTGCTGACCCTGCCAGTGCCACCAGAACCACTCGCTGTCGAAGCCGGGGACAGAGAACACACCCCAGTGGATGAAAATCCCCACCTTGGCTTCGTCGAACCATGAGGGCAGAGGTCTGGCGTCCAGACTCGTCCAGTCCTCCGTGTAGCGAGCCGACACGCACGCGACGAGGAAGAGGAGCAACACGGTTATCATGGCCGCAATGAGGTCAGCCTACATGAAACCCGTGTAGTTCAGCGCTAAACTTTATGACACGTTAACATAATGTCACTTAAAAAACAAACATGTCGCTGAAAAGTGAAAACTAGAAAAGCAAACGAGACAGAACCTCTAGTCCCAAGCAGAAGTTTCACTGTTTACAAGTTCGTTAAACTTCCGGTCACGTGACAAATCACGTGGGTCATTTTGCTTGTGTATCTATCTATTGCGCATGCTCAAAGTAGGTGCTCCCCTTTAAATGCTTTGTTTTTCTCTTTAGGATTTTAGTTCGAGTTTAATGAGTCAGTGAGGAAGTTTAGAAGCTAGAGGAGCTCTTTTCTCTGTATCCTGGACTCATTAACAGGCCTGGTAGTAAAATTCTCATGACTCGTTACTGTTATATTAAATATGGCCCTTCTTCTAAATGGAGAATTTATGAGCACAGTTTGTTTTGCTTTCAACACTTTTCTTTTTACAAAAGCAGCAGTATTAATGAAATACTACTTATGATTAAAAAACTTTTAAATACCAGTTTGTGACTTGAGTGTAATAAAACAATAACCGTGTCCTATGGAGTCCAGCCTTACACATTTTTTTACATTAAGTCACAATAAAAGACAGCACGAATCACTAGCCACCATAGTGTACATGAAGACACACTGACTGTATTGTTGCTGCTTGTTTTTAATGCTGCTCTCTTCGTGGGTGGATGTGGTAACAACATCTGTCCTGCTCTGGTCCCTCAGATGCTCAACCTCTTGTGAAAAAGTTCAAGTCAAGCTCATTTGAGCGTCATGTAAGTCAACCATAGGAAAACATGGTCCAGAGTGTGTCAGAGCATGAGATAAACATCCTCCCAGATGTTGTAAACTTCTCTGCAGTCAACGTCAACAAGAGCAAGGATTTTGGCGAGGCGGACATACGGGAGCTCATGGTGGACAGGCAGATGTTTGACAGGACTCTGCAGCTTTCACGCAATGCCAACTAGATGGTGCCCTGGAGCCAGCCCAGACCCTGATGGGCTTCCCGGTCACCGGGTGCTGGCAGCTTGGAGAAGCTCACCCAACGACACCGAGCGATGAGCATTCTGATCGAGAGGTGTAATGTTGCTCACAGTCAGACTTAAAAAGTCCAAAACTGTGGCACCCATTTAAAAATTGGACTGACTTCAAAAGTAAATACTGTTTTTTCCTGTCATGTGTTCCTGACAGTCCACAGGAACCAGATCCAGAGCCCTATGGGCCTATGCCTCCCCGTCTCATCCCTTTGGATAAGGTTAGCTCAGAACAAGCTATCATTCCTAACGGCCTCCTAGAACACGATACAGGGAAGAAAAATTCATCAGGGGGACCAACTTCAACCACCCTCCGGTCTCCACAACCACACGCCATCATTCAATGCTGGCAAAGACCCCCACATGGTGGGACGGCAGCAGGGTCACAGCAGAAGAGGCATAAATAAATGTGTTAAAGAAATTATCATGAGAATGGTCGTTCTGGACCACAGAACTCATACCTGCAAACTGGTCGCTTTTTGGTGAAAATTGCCAATTTCAAACAAAATGTTTCATTTACGTGAATAATCGAGATCCGAAGAGGTTTTTTTTTTTTTTTTTGGGGGGGGGGTGTCCCACCCCTCCCCCTGCCGCCGCTACCTTTTTC
>JARVGS010000736.1:13938084-13955874 GCA_031762315.1 Hypsolebias antenori
CCCCCCCCCCCCCCCCCCCCCCCCCCCCCCCCCCCCCCCCCCCCCCCCCCCAGTGTCGTCGTCTTCACTATCACTTGTGATTCCTCCTAGGGCCCAAGTAATCAACTCATCACCTCTGTCCATAGTAAGACACAGTACATGTGTGTTAACGAGAGGGAGACCCAAAACGTTAAAGGTTTATTTCATTATCTGTTCAATTCCAGCCCAGAAAAACACTCATCTTCAGAACTACAAACATTTACTATTCAAACCCCTCAGAGCCGAGGGACATCGGAGGAAAGACTAATAGCTGCAGTCAATCAGGATCAGCTACCAGAAGTTTAAATACACCAATGACCCTTTAGCCCCCATCTTTAAACAGAATTAGGTGAATGTATGGAAACATTTGAGCCTGCAAATGTTAGAGAAAACAAATTACACGAATAAAAGTTGTTTTAAAATCATTCCACCCTGAGATAAAACAGCAACAGTGATATTAGCAGATGAAGCTTTTGCATCTTTTTATCCTTTTATGTGAATTTTTTTTTTTTTTTTTGTAAACTGAAGATTCAGTAGACTGTCACCGTGCCAAATGTGCCACAGAACATCAATGGGAGGGTGTGCTTGATTAGGCGACGATGGATAGGTGTGTGTGTGTTACACAGCATCAGATCCGTGTGATCAGGGTGGGGCTGAGCGCAGCTGGTGGATGTAAAACATTACCGGGAGCGGTCCTAACCCGGCCCGTGAGGACAAATATTGACCGTGGTTCTGTTCTGACATGGACGGGGTCCAGAGCTGGGACACCTCAGCACTAACCGTCCTCCACATCCTGCTGCTCAGGAGCTCCTGTTGATTCAGCTCAGCAGAAAACTCATGTTGAATTTATGGGATGTTTGAATGAGATGACAAGTTTTCACATCATCAGAGGCATCGAGTTCACTCAGGCACTTTCCTTTAAACAGACGTTTTTAATGTCTTTATACTATACTCTGTATTTGATTTGGGCTGTATTGGATTAAAATTAACAAATGTATTGCTGCATAATCTGATGTAAACATTAAACTAAAGAAATTGCATTTCCTATGAAAATGCAGTGTGAATGCTTGTTGCAGAACTTGTTGAAAAACAGCTGAAATGAGCTTAAAAAAACATTCTGAAATGTAGTTGAAATGGAAGAACACGCATGAATAATCAGAACAAAGCAGAAAGAACAATTATTTGCTGAATTAGGTTTAAATAAGCAGAAATGAGCACAAAAATTAACTAAAAAATGAAATTAGAAAAAAAAATGCTGAAAAGGTTGAAAGAAGATTAAGCAACCAGAAAAAAATTGCAGAAAGAAATGAAATAGGCTAAAATTGTGGAATTAGCTGAAAAAGTTATAGCATCAGAAGAGCCAAATAGTAGCTGAAGGAGCAGAAAAAGTTGAAACTAGAAAAAAAAGCTGAAAGGAGCATAACAAGCTGAAATGAGCATAAAGAACTTAATTAGGCTGAAAGTAGCAGAAATTAACATGAAAAATGTGAATTTATCTGAAAACGGCTGAAATTAGCTTAAAAAGGCTAAAAGAAAAGCTAGCTGAAAAGTTAGGACAAGCTTACATTAGCAGAAGAAAGCAGAAATAATATGTTTGCTCAATTAGGCTGAAAGAAGCAGAAATTAGCACCAAAAAGTGGAAATTATCTGAAAAAAGCTGAAATTTGCATGAAAAAATGCTGAAAAGTAGCTAAAAAGGTAAAAAGAAGCTGAAATTACAAGAAGGAAGAGGAGAGAGAGCACATTTTTGCTGAATTGGGCTGAAAATTTTTGAAATGAGTGCAAAACATGGAATTAGCTGAAAAGGCTAAAATTAGTATAAAACAACTGACTCTTATCTGAAATAGCAGAAAAAGCTGAAACTTGCAGAAATAAGCTGAAAGGAGCGTAACAAGTGCAGAAATAAGTTAGAAGAAGCACAAAAATGTTGCAGTTAGCAAAAAGAAGCTTTTAGGAGCACAAAACAGCTGAAAGTTGCTGAAAAAAGTTTAAATTTGCACAAGGAAGTTGAAAGAAGCTGAACCAGAACAAAAAGTGAAAGGAGCAATAAAATGTTATAAACTGATCTAAAGATCTGAAGGATGTAAAATGAGCTCAATTTATTTTCTATGAGGAAAAAAGTGGCAGAAAAGGCTAAATATTTCAAAAAGCTAAAATTACACCAGTACCAAAAGTCATAGCAGGATTGAAAGAGCTGAACATCTGGATTTATGACTTGTTGAAATAGCACAAACATTGTGGAACGAGAAAGATGCTGAAAAACATACGGAAGAGAAATGGATCAAAATAGTGTGAATGCTTCATAAACATTCACACAATAAAGGCCCAGAATTCCTAACAGGTCAGACAGACATTAAAATGTATAAGAAATGTTTTGAATAATCTGCTGGAACTCAGATTATGTTAAGGAGGACTCTCAGCTGCATGCACATCAACCTGAGCTCAGAAACTAAATAAACCTGACTGAGCTTCTAAGGCTGGTTAGCAGCTGTAGATTCACATCTGCTGATTCACTTCTGGAAGTTTTATTGAAATCAGTCAATGATTCACGTGATATTTTGCTAACAGATAGACAAGTGAAACTAAAATGACCTGAAAGCTGTTCAGGCCCTTTATGTGGAGGAACAGTTCGGCTGAAAGTTCTGCTGTGCATCTGAGGTTTGGACCACTTGCACTTTCATCCTCGATGATTGACAGCAGACAAGTGTCTGCCATCAGCTGTCAATCAAATAATAATCTGAGGATAATCCTCTGACGTGCTGACACTCTGCAAGGAGCACAGATTAAAGAGGTGAGCTCATAACTTGTTCATGAAATTTGTCTCAGTAGAGCAGCTAAAAGAAGGTCCACCACAATGCCAAGATGGAAAAACATCAGCATTGAGCTTAGAGAAGCAGCTGTTGCTGTCATCGACCTGAGAAAGGTCAAAGGTCATTTAAAACTATCTGGAGTCCATAGTTCTGCAGAGAAATGTGGAAAACATTTCAGACAGCTGACAGTCTTCACAAGAGATTCACCCCAAGGTCAGACTGTGCAGTGCTCAGAGAAGTGAGCTCCATCTCAGACTCTACAGGCGTGAGAGACTTCTGGGAGAGGACCAGACCAAAGGACAGATGTTTACCCAGAATGCACTGCAGCAAACAGTTCCTCCCAGCTGCCAGCACGGTGGTGGAGGGCTGATGATTTGGGCTCCTGTCAGTCACTGAGTGGACCAAGAACTCTGTAGGCAAAGAGTTCTGGAGTCAGATGTGAGTCCATCAGTCCAACAACAGAAGACTGGACCAAACTGGGTCCAACAGAACCATGATCCCAAACACAGCAGCTGGTCTAGACAGAACGGGTCAAAAAGACCAGAACCAAGTTGCTGCAAAGGTCCAGTTAAAGTCCAGAACATCAGATTGATTCAAATGTTGTGGTGGACCTACGGACATCTGAGGAGAAAACGCAGTGATGGAAAGAAGAGTGTTCCAGAACTCCTCCAGAACCTTCTGGAAACCACTGAGCGTTCTGCTGCTGAAGGTTCTACGAGCGCCGGGTCAGGAGCTGGACTCAGTTTTTGTTTAACAAACAACAAGATGGTGGAGCGTGTTGGGTTTTGAGTCACCTGAGGTTAAATCTGGACCATTTCAGACCCGCTTCTTTATGACCTCATACAGAAAACCCTGGAAGTGATGGAATCTTTCCACCGTTTAAATGTCCAGAAAGACACACAGAGGAGACTCTGTCCACAGTGAGAGGACAGTGGACTGGGCCGGATCGAATGTCTGAACCCTCGGAGCAGAACAAAGCTGTCGTTGTCAGGGGGTTCCTGCTTCAGCCCGAAGGACTCGGCTCTGGTGTCAGGCCCGTTCTGGTCGGGCTGCTCCGCCTGTACTCAGAGGAGAACTTCAACCATCTGGATAGAAATGAGAGTAGAAGGTTGTCTTGATGGCTGCCCCGCTGATGCACCGTGCAGCCGACAGGCAGGGAGAACCACCGGTCATCGCTCGGGCCCGAAAGTCTGACTCGTCTTTGGATCTGTGCCAAACACCTCCCTCCTGTCCAAACCCCGAGAACTAAGATAACCGTTTAATTGTAAAACCCGTTATCTATCACCAAACAAAGGCCAAGGCTGAAGGTTTTTCTGAAACATTTCACAAACCACCAAACAAATGTTGACGAGACACAGGAAACCACTAACTGTACGTCTACAGCTCACATTTAGAGTTAGATCCAAGATGGCCACCGCAGCTAAGTGACCTTTAAAACACCGAAGTAGCTTCAGCTCGTTTACGTTCACAGATCCTGAGCTGAAGTTTTCTGTGGCAGTAGCTGAGACTGATCCCAAACACACATTCTGAGCACCATCAAGTCTTTGTTTAGATTTTGGAGTCAACTGTGGCTGTCTGTTAGCAAAATATTTCCTGAATCCCTCACTGGATTTTAATGAAACTTTGAGCAAATATTGATCAGATTTTAATCTGCAGCTGATTAACTTTGGGAGTCAATCAGATTAAAGACGGCCTCCATAGCCAACTAACTTTAGCAAACACAAACATGGCTATAAGTCAGTTAATTTAGCAGATATTGAGCTAAAATTTGGTGAGGTAGCAGCTGAGACTCATTTACACTTACATTTTGCATAATGTTACAAAAGCAGCATTTCTCAAGATAAGAGGAGCTTTTAATAATTTATTGGAGATAGACTAATGTGGTTTCAAATAAAGCTGAAGCATCTATTTACATTAAAATGACATTGGAACATTATAGTTATCAAAAACTGACAAAGTGATACAACAGCCAAGGTTCTTTGGTTCTGATAATGGAAAAAAAAAATACACAGAAATCTTAAACGCTCCAGAGTTCAGTTAGGAAGAATCAGCACAAAGAGAGAGACTAGGAGGAGGGAGGCGGGCCTTCAGTCAACAGGTGCTTTAAAAACGGGTCGGCACAGGTTTGTGGTACCAGAGGTTCTGGAGCTGCTGCCTGCCTGATCTTATCTGACTCCTCAGATCCAGGTAAGCTACAGGCCTGTCCTGCAGGCTGCACCTCGATGCTGTTAGTTCTATGGTTTTCTGCCTGTTCAGCGTAGATGTGAGAAAACGTGACTTTTCCATCAGAAATTTAGCTCCAAAATAGAAGAAAACAAAACATTATGAATCTGCCTTGCTTATTTTTTTATTTTTTATTTTATTTTATTGTATTTTTTTTTTTTTCATTTTGCTTTTTAAGATCAAACGTCGACCAAAGTGTTGGCTGTAAACTAAAACAACAGGAAAGGAAAAACATCACCGGTCTTGGTCTGAAGGGCACTGTGATGATTTTATTTGATGAAAATAAGAATAGAGCATCTCTAATGAGTGGCTCTTTGATTCTTTTAAAGGGATAGTCTGGTCATTTGAAAAGTAATGTTCAGTGATTGTCGGTCGTGGAGCTCAGAGGGTGGAAACAAGAGCAGAAAGCTTCATTCAAGCTAAGCTAATGGCTAACCATCTAAAAAAAAAACAATTCGGCTGTGAAAGAACGCTTCTTTAGCTGATGTTAAACTAACACTTTTTAGTGTATTGTTGTCTATTCGCCGTTTTCCGTATCACTGTTCCAGTTACCGCGCAAATTTAAATCTCATGAGGCTGCTTTTCAAAATACTTCAAGATTACTTTTGGTCGTTTCGGTGTGATTTTTGAACGGACAGAGGTTGCACAGTAGGGGGGCTGGTTGAAGTCCACCTGCTGCTGATGGGCCTTTGTGCCACTAAGTGAGGCAGTAACAGTGAAAAGTGAAGCCGGCGTTGCAGCTCAACAATTTGATGTAGTGATGACATCTGGTCTGTGCCCCCACCTGGCTGACTCATCACTGAGAAGATCAGCAACAAGAATCAGGGCTTAATTCGTAAACCGCTTAATGCTGGAATGCAAATGGCTGGTGGGCCGGCTGTCTGGGGGTCCTCCTTCAGAAAATTTTGAATGACGTAGATGTGATTTGTTTGCATTTTGGTGTATTTTAACGGGTTGTTAAACATCTACGTTTATGTACATTTGTAAACACTCCGTTTCAGTCAAGCATCCTACACCTCCTTACATGGCCGTTCTGAGCCCGACACTGTCCCTGCTCGTTGTTGTCCAGCTCCACATGTGAAATTTCCCGGCACCTCCCTCCATCTGTTCATGGCGGCTGCCCGCATATGACTGCCTGGTTGGCTCAGCACTCACCCCCACCGCTCTTTTAGGGGCAGAGATTTTTTTAAGGGTAGACGCAGAAATGTTACTTGAAGAGGCAGCTCGTATGTCATATTAAGAAGCTAATAAATGACTGTTGTGTTTAAAATGAGTGTTTATGTAATTGTTTTTAGTTTACATATCCAGTAAAAGTTTTATTCATTCAAGACAGTCAAATTTGTTCATAACTTTATTATTATTAGCCTGATAGTTACCAGGTCCAGTCAGTCACCGGAACGCACCCTGTCAAAATAAGAGAGTTCCTGGAGCCTGTTTCGGCAGGATCAGGCTCAAATTAAGCCCTGACAACAACGCACAGCAACTTTATGTGTACTAAACAACTAAAATTCTAAAAAATTAACAGCAAAAAGAATTACTACAATTTTGGGTCAGTGATCCTCACCTCATTTCTGAACGTCTCGTCTGACGTGGTTTGTTAATGGTCGGAGACGGCAGAAAGATGGTGAATGTCACAGAACGGTGAGGTTCATCGGTGCACTGGAGCTGACTATACTGATCTGATACATTTAGCAGACTTGGCACAGAACATCACTTCAAACATGACCAGACTGTTCCTGTAAATCAAAGGAAGAGGCTATCGATAAAACCTTTAGACATTTCTTAAACATGATTTCTCAGTAGATAACCAAAATAGAAAGGTTGTATTTCATTTCATTTGTCCATGTTTATGTCATGTTCCAGTCCCCCCCTAATAATGTTCAGGGCAGTATTCTCTGTTCTTTTGGTCCTGGTGGCCACGTCCTTCGCCAAATACATCCCAAAGACCGGCAAGAGAGTCCCACAGACCCTGTCCAGAGGTTTGTTCAGCTCTAACAATCCTGAACAACTGGATTTTTTGACCGACTCTCTAAAACTCTGTCCATGCCTGTCCAGGTTGGGGCGACCAGCTGATCTGGGCTCAGACGTATGAAGAGGCTCTCTACTGGTCCAGGTCCAGGTAAGAACTGGTCAGAACCCTGTTTTAATGCAGAGTGTTTGACATGGATGGTGATTTGAGTGGTTTGTGCTTCAGGAACAAGCCCCTGTTGGTCCTGTTCCACCTGGAGGACTGTCCACACAGCCAGGGTGGGTGCAGCTCTTTTACCTTCTGTCATTCCTTCACTCGAGCAGAGAAAGTGAGGAGTGATCTGTTTGAGGAGTGATCTGTTTGAGGAGTGATCAGTTTGAGGCGTGAGCAGCTTGTTTGCACGTGTGACGCCCTGTTGCACATCCTGTTCAGCTCCTGCTTGACCTAAAAAGATGCTCTCCTCCTTCCTGAAGTGTTCTCAGTCGTCAGCCGTGACTTCGCTCAGGGAGCACAGAGTGAGCAGAAACAGGCAAAAGTCTTCATCCAGCTTAGGCTAACACAAGTTTAGATATCAGCAGCTTTTACAATGAAAAGCGCTGTACCTTTAACTCATCAACGCTCCTGATGCCCTTAACGGTTCACAAGATCTCAGTTTTAAAACTGAGCGAGTTGTTTTAACCCAAGGGCAGCAGGAGGGTTAAACTGTATCTAAGTTGTAAAACCCTACGTTTATATTAAAAACTAAGCAACTTGTAAAATTTAAGATCTGTAATAAACTGTTGATTTTTGTAAATTTTCCATGACGTTTGGATATAGAAAGAGGTTTGTTTATAAAATTTAATCCTCCTGATACCCTTGGGTCAAGCTACGATGGCGTATTAGGGCCAGGCTAAGAAAGAAAAATTACATTATGCAAAAAAAGTAATAAAATTACGAGAATAAAGTCGTAATATTAAGATAATAAAGTCGTACGAGAATAAAGTTGTAGTATTATGGGAATAAAGTCATAATATTACAGGTATAAAGTTGTAGTATTTCAAGAATAAAGTCATAATATTGCAAGAATAAAGTCATAGTATTATGAGAATAAAGTCATTAAATTATGAGAATAAAGTTGTAATATTAATAATATTATCAAAATATTATGACTTTATTGTCGTGTGACTTTATTCTCGTAATTCTATGACTTTATTCTTGTAATACTATGACTTATTTATTGTAATACTATGACTTTATTATCACAACTTTATTCTCATAATACTGTGACTTTATTGTTGTATGACTTTATTCTCATAATTTACAACTTTATTGTTGTACAACTTTATTCTCATTCATAATGTAATTTTTTTTTTCTTAGCGTGATCCTAATACCCCGTCATAGTCAAACGGACTCACGAGGCCTTAGTTTTAAAACTCAGGTCTTGTGACTTAGTTTGACCCAAGGGCAGCAGCGGGGTTAAATAATGAACAATGCCAGCTCATGTGAGTTCTGTTTTATAACTTTAGAACAGCAGTGATAAATAAAAAAAGGTAACAAATACTGTATTCATATTTTAATAAGTTGTTGAAGTCATTAGAGTTTCTTGTTGGGTAACTATTCAGTTAAACGCAGAAATCTTCCTGAACTTCAGCTTTAATTAAGTTTTTATCCTAAATGGTCAGCTTTTATTTAAATAGTGTTACCACGATGACTAACCATAATTTAATAAAACAAAATGCTTGAGTGATTTGTAGTTTAGCAGTTTATAATATGTGTGCAAATCTACACTTTGAGTTTTTTTCCCTTAAATAACTTAAGAAAAAAAATGTAAGGATCAAAAAGTGGCTAACAGGCTAACAAACTACTAGCAGGAACTGGTTAATTTTTCTCCTATTAGTAATGTCATTTTGTCACAGATGTTTAATTTATGTTTGATTTTTTTTTTTTTTTTTTTTTTTTACAAAATTGGAGATAAACTTAAAAAAACTAGCCTTTTTGTGTTTTAATTACGAATATAAACAATATTATGCTAGTTTATGGTTGAAACTATACTGAGCCACAGGAAAGAGACTGGTGGGCTGCTTGTGGCCCCAGAGCCACCAGTTGCAGAACCCTTATGTAAAGGTTTAATACAGTATGAACTAATGTAGCCTTTTTTTTTTTTTTACAACAGAATGTTGTTTTTGATACAGAGTTGATTCATGAGCTTGAAAAAATAAATCTAACAGGGGGTACTCATGTATCTGTCCATTAATCTAGCCAGGGTGAAGATTTCTGCCTTTTTCTCCGTGCTCTGAGCTCTATGGTTGACATTCAGCTGATAACTAATGATAACTATCAAACTGAACACCCATTAAAATGACCTGCCTCTCCCTTTAACTGTGTTTGTCCATCAGCCTTGAAGAAGGTGTTCTCTGAGAACAACGAGCTCCAGAAAATTCTGGACGAGGACTTCATCGTCCTTAATCTAATGGTAGGTCCACATCACATCAATCTGCTAAAAACAGGTGTTTTAGTCCACAGTCTCCACCTGAGCGTTTCTTCAGATTCAAAAAAGCCAGATGTACCTAACAATGGGTCATTGTTTAGCATCAAATAAACTGCAGACATTCTTCTGAATGTTTTCAGTTTGTCCATCACCAGTTTTCATCTAATTATTCTGATGCAGAAGTCTGCAGCATAGTTTAAAATCATCTTTACAACAAATTAACGTTTGTGCAGAACCACAAATTTTAATTGCCCTAAAACAAAATTTAATATTTGATAAAATGTCATTCATAAGAATAGCAGATTATGCAGCGTTGTGTTATTCAACCCCTGGATGTCCCTTTAACTGCATGATAGTGAATGCTCCTGAGGGGAAAATCAACAATCTTAACAGCTTAAAATACAATTATTAATATTTTTCTACAATAATAGTCACTTAGAACTATCTCTGTCTAAAATGAAAATATAAAATATAAAGCTGTGGTGGCCATTTCATCAAATGTTTACTTACTGAAAGATATTTTGCTAACAGACAAACACACACACTCAAGCGTTTTCATTGCCAATTCCCACTTACCAATTAAAAAAAATGCACCTTGTAGACATAAACTCCAAATCTGATGCTCAGTGACATGTTTTCTTGTCTTTTCCAGTATGAAACAACCGACAAACACCTCTCTCCTGATGGACAATACGTTCCACGCATTATTTTTGTCGGTAAGATCTTTGCGCACCCTGATTCTTTAGACAGTTAGCAGAGATTACAGTTATTCATAGGATCTCCAACATGCTACACTTGGTTTAGCGTATTAGCTGTATAGGCTATGGTCCTCACAATGCCTCATGTTCACCCAAGTAACTATAAGTTATTTGCTAAGGTGTTAATAAGAGCAGAAAATGATGCATTTATGATTCTTGTTGATGTTGGTGTCAACATGTAGCAGTGGACACACAGTTTCTCTTCGCTTCCCCTCACTCCGTTACCTTCTTGCTGCAGACCCCTCCATGACTGTGAGAGCTGACATCACTGGGCCATACTCCAACCGCATGTACGCCTACGAGCCCGGGGACATCAAGCTCTGTGAGTCTGACGGCTGTCTGAGTGTGCTGTTTGTGTGGATGATGTATATTTGTCGTGTGAATGCTGAGTCAGCATTCGCTTGTTGTTTTCCTGTTTTTTTGTGTTTTGTGCCCTTTCTCATACTTTGTTAAAAAAATAAAAAACTTTCAGTTGGTTGGTCTTGACTTGTGACCGTTGTAACTTTTATACTTTTTAAAACACTTAACTTCAGTTAAAGTACAATTCTGTAGCAACACATTGTTATCTCTTAATTTCTTTGGGGGAAAAAAAGTTCTGTTTGGAGTCTGCTTCCGCATTTTTACTCTCCTCGTGCTACTTTTAGCTTTTAGCTACCATTTTGCGACTTTCAGCTGTTACTACTACTATGCTACATTTAACTTTTAGCTACCATTTAGCTACTTTTATCTGTTACTGCTAATACTACTATGCTACATTTAGCTTTTAGGTACCATTTAGCTACTTTCAGCTGTTACTACCACTGTGCTGCATTTAGCTTTTAGCTACCATTTAGCTACTTTTATCTGTTACTGCTAATACTGCTATGCTACTTTTAGCTTTTAGCTACCATTTTGTGACTTTCAGCTGTTACTACTACTATGCTACATTTAACTTTTAGCTACCATTTAGCTACTTTGATCTGTTACTGCTAATACTACTATGCTACATTTAGCTTTTAGGTACCATTCTGCTACTTTCAGCTGTTACTACTACTGTGCTGCATTTAGCTTTTAGCTACCATTCTGCTACTTGTGGCTTTAACTACTGCTCTGTTACGTTAAGCTACTGTTTACCCACTTCTAGCTTTTATTTCAGTTTGGCTACTTTAGCCATTATCTGCATTTTTAGTATGTTTAGCTACCGTTGAACTAGTATTTTCAGCTCATGTTCTGCTATCATAAGCTTTAAGCTACAATTTTTACATTTTTATTTTATTATTTTAGTTTTTAGCTGCTGTTCTGCTTCTAGTTTTTATTTTGTTTGTTTATTTATTTATGCTGTAATTCTGTGCTTTTGTGCTAAAATCTATAATTTTACTTGCTGATCTGCTGTGTTTAGTTTTTAATTGGTCTTCTGCTCTTGTAGATATTGTTAGGCTGCTTTTATTTTTAGCTATTGTTTTGATACTTTTAGTTTAGCTACTGTTAGCTTTTAACTGTTGATACGCCACATTTGGCTTTAATCTACAAATTTTTGCTTTTAGATGATGTTTGTTTATTTTTGTTTTTAACCATTAATCTGCTTCTTTTAACATTTAACTACAGTTTTACTATGTTTAGTTGCCATTTTTCAACTTTTAGCAGCTTTTAGATAATATTCTGCTCTTTTTAACTTCTAGCTAATTAGGAATACTATTGTGCTATTTTTTATCTACTGTTTAGCTACTTTTAGTTTACAGTTAGCTATTTTTAGCTTTTAACTAATGTTCTGCTTTGTAATTTTTAGCTGTTATTTTTGCTCCTTTTAATTTTTAGCTAAAGTTTTGCTAAATTCACCCAAGGTGAATAGCTTGTGTTTTGCTCATTTTCGTCTGGGTTCAGCTTGTTTTAGCTTCACTGGCTCAGTTTCGGCTCTTCTTGCAGTCAGTTGGCTCTCAGCTGAACTCTCCCAGAACGTTCACGTTAAATGTTCCTCATTTGTTCCTCAGTGATAAGCAACATGCAGAAGGCCAAGAAGCTGCTGAAGTCCGAACTGTGAAGCCCTGGAGGCGAGCCGCCGTTCTTCAGCATCGAAGTTGTTGATGCACGTTATTGACAAAAACAAACAGTTTTCTGTTTTAATATTTTATCTTTCTGCTCTGATGTCTCCTTGTAATGAAAACAATGTTTTTGATGTCCATGAATAAAGACATGATGAGAAAATGCAGAATAAAGACTAAACAAAGTTTGTTTGTTGGATCAAAAGTGAGTCGTCACTCAGGGTGTGGTTGAAGTAAACAAAAATAAAAACAAAAACAAAAAACAAATTTAATCTAAACAAGCTGAGCTGGTTGAGGGTGGATGCCGCATTCTAAGATGTGAATTGTGATATTTGGATTCAAGGATTCAAGGTTCTTTATTTGTCATAAATGCATTTAATTTCATTCCACCCCACATGGGGTGGAATGAAATTATATGCACAGGGTCCCAGTTACATTCAACAATAAAATGTAAAAGAAAAACAGTAATAACATCTAAGATATGAACTAAGAAAAACATCAACTAAAAATACACTAAGCACTAATAGCATGAAAACATTACTTTGAACAGCAGCACAAACATGAGTTTGTATGAGCAGATGAGCACGAATGAACACAGCAACATTTTACATTATTATTATTATCATTATTATTATTATTGTCATTATTATTATTATTAATATAATTAATTTATCCGCGTTAATTTAAAATACAAACAAAAAACCATTACAATATATTTTATGAAAAGAAAACATAAAATGAAAGGTAGCAGAAAGAAGAACTCTTATTTTACCTGCCCCTTTTTTTAAAACAAACAATTCAAACAATCAATTCAAAACAATAATCATCTATAAATAACTTTCACCACTGCTCTCAGTTCTGTCTCAGGAGGATGCTGAAGAAGTTTACATATTTGGATTTATGATAGAAGGGACTCTGTTTTTTGGCATCGGCGGGGCTCTGTTTTATCGACTATTGGACAAGACATGGCAGAAGTTTCAGCCATGACAAAGATTCCGAGTTAGTGTGAAGGTTTGATCCATGCCATGACCTTGCAAAATCAGCTGATTTACGGGCTACACCATGAGGTGGTGGCGATTTATGAGAATTGCAGGCCACCTGTGGCTTCTGGGACTTGTCAGCGTGGTGGGCTCGACCTTGAGGGAGACTCATAACATAGATCAGTGGAATGGATTCCCACAATTAAGCCATTTTGAAAACAGAACGTGCAGAACGTGCACATTTAACTGTGCTTGCTGGTAGAGTTTTTTGATGTCTCAAATTGTGTCCTGATAGACAAGATGTGAAAGATCTTTTTCGTAATACCACTATCTACCCTCAAGGTTCTCCCCCTTTTCCTATCTAAGATTATTATCCTGAAAAGGATAAGAAGGCCGTGCTTATTGTAGCTGCAGCTTTGTGCACTATGTCCATCTTTCAGACGACTGTACGTACATGTTTTCGCTGTACCTCGGTGCATTGATAATAAAGCTTATTCTGATTCTGATAATAAAATCAAATCCTTCACAAAAGATTCAAACTGCTTCATTTTCAGAAGCTTATGTAACACATCTGCTGTTCCTGTGATTCATTATCAAAATAAAGAACATTATCACATCAAATGCACTGCAAATCTTCTTTAGCTCTTGCTGGATAATTGACACTGGAATTTGTGTGTGTGTGTGTGGGGGGGGGGGGGTTGGGTGTGTGTGTGTGTGTCTGCGTGTGTGTGTGTGTGTGTGTGTGTGTGTGTGCGTGTGCGTGTGTGCATGTGCGTGTGCGCGCGTGCATGTGTGTGTGTGTGTGTGTGATTCATCCATGTTGGTTTGCTCTTAATGATTAAGAAAATGAAGTGGGGAGGATGAATGTGCATCTTCTAAATGTTTTAATTATTGTGAGTCATCTCAGCAGATTATCTGTGATGTCATGTGTTCCCAGAGCTGCAAACAGGCAGACATATGAGTGAAACCCAAATCTGATTTGCCAGAAAGCATTTGAATCATTTGTCTTTTCATTTTTTTCTTATCCTCCCATCTCACAGATTCTTCAGCTGATGGATCCAACATCTTCAGAACATAGCACCCCAAAAGAGCAGATGCGTCATAATTCACAGTTGCTGGATACTGGGGACATTCTGGGTTCCCTCTCTTCACTTCAGGTCCCAAGAAGAATGTAAAGCCCTGGCTTCATTCTGTGTGTCTGAGCCCAGGGGCTAGCCTTGAGTCTCATCCCAATAGGGAGGCACAAGTAAGAATACTGAGCAGAAACAAAAGGCACTTCCTCTCTTTGCAGGAAGCTTTACAATGGAGCATTTGTGACAATGCAACAAAGCCCACGTCTTTTTTGTTGTTGTTGCTGTTGCCTTTCATCTCCAGATGAGGTCGGATAGGGTTGTGTTTATTTTAAGATCACTTCCCTACTTTTTGAAATGTTGACTCTATGATTGAGAACAAGTGTGTGAAGTGGTGGCGCAGAGGTTAGAGACGGTGGGGCTGTGACTGGATCGCCGGTTGAAACCCCGGTACAGACAACATCAAAAAATGTGGGTGGAAAAAGGTGAAACACCCACACCTACCTCCACCCTCATTCGCCCCACTCTGGGCCCCTGAGCAAGGCCCTTAACCCCCACCATCTGCTCCCTAACAGGTCTATCTTGAAAATGAGTTCTCGTGGCTCAATGAGACTAACCTGGATAAATAAAGGGTAAATGAAAAAAAAAATTTAACAGACTAGTACACAGTCACTGTTCCATTTAGTTTTGTGACTCTTGGTGTTTTTGTGCAGTATACATCTGATGTGTTGGTTGGACCTGGAGCAGTACAGGAGGACTTCTCAGATGGATGAGGACATCAAGCAGGGGAGGTCGTCTCATATTGCTGCAAAATATCTCAACAAGAAGTACTTCTTTGGCTCTGACAGCCCTGCCACAGCAGAAGAACAGAATCATGTACTTCAGTCATTTACATTAATAACTTAAGACCTAGCACTCCTTGAAGACATGCATGCCACCCACAGTCGTTCATGCCCAAGTTTTAGACTGAGATGATTTCTGGTTTTAGTTTAAGTTGGACCTAAAGCCATTTTGGTTCAATTTTAAGACTAACATTTTGTCAAACTTATACAATACAGTATCTTGTAGATCTCAGAGTCCGTGTTATGAATAACTGTCAACTTCTACCACACCACATTTTAGCTCAGTATCTGTATCATTTACTGAAGTATATTCAATTTTGTGTAGGCTATGGTTGATTAGTTGTGCCTTCCATTTTCAATCGGGTTGATTCCAAAAGTTGAATAGTTATAAAAGCACTTTCAATAATTATTTTCGGAAGGTTTCATTTAAATCTGTCGATGGCTGTGTCTAAAGTGTTGTGCTCAAAAAAGCATGTGTTGGCACACACATACTTAGAACACATATTGTACACACAGATATTGGCAAAAACATTAATGCTCAGCCTTCATTGTGGGTGATGGATAAATAGGAGACTCAGTAAATTAAACAAAAAATACAGTCACATCAAAGAATTTGAAACATTTCCAACTTTTTGTGAAAGCGCCACAGATATGGCAGTCGAGACAGACTGCTTGTGACACAAACATTTCAAAGTGGGATCTAAATTCTGAAGGGGACTCATCATCCACATTTGATAAACAGGCTGCTGCAGCTCTCACGCTATCCCCGTCTCCCTCCAGCATCCTGCTGACTTCAGGCTGACACACACTCCAGTGTTGGCAGGAAGTATGGGATGAGACCGCGTGGTTAGAATAAAAATAAGGATGAGCGGTGCATAACTTGATTTCAGAAAGACAAAGAAGATCAGAACCAGCTACAAGCAGAGTTGGATGAAATTGGTTCTGACATTTATAGTTGGAGATTAGGTTTCTGCATTCTAGGATTACGGTGCTGCAGGAGGGCAGAACATGACGAGTTGGAAGGGCTTGATGGGGTGTGCATCAATGGGGCCGCTTTTATCTTTATGACTCCTCCAGAGAGGACACTGTCATTCCCAGCGAGACAGGGTTAGGATTTCCACTGTTTACTACTGTTAGCCTAGCATTCCTAGCATCAAGTCAGAGTCAGAGTCTCTATTCGTCATTTGCACCATATGTGGTACATGTGGTGGAACGAAACGCTTCACACAGGTTTCCAGTTACATTCAAAAGAAAAGTAAAAGAAAAACAGTAAAGGAGCATAAAGGAGCACATAACGCCCACCAACTTTCATGCCAGAGTTTTAACTTAAGATCATCTTGTGTTGAGAAATCACAGAGTTATGGCCTTATTGGTCAAATCTTGTACATGATGCTATGTGAGAATACATGTGATAAGTTTGAGTTTGGAATATGAGCTGTGGGTGACTCTCAGCTACTATCATATCACATTTAGCTCAATATCTGTAAAACTGAGAGCAATATACATTTTTGTGCTGGCTAATATCAGCCAGTTGTAGTGGCCATCTTGAACTTGACTGACTTTAGAAGTTGCCAATTGTAGATGCACATCCAGAGATTACGGTCTCAGTGTTTTATTCAAAATTGTTCTGTGGTTTGTGTGATTATTTAGCTAATAATATGGACAAACACAGAAAAGAGCAAAGACATCACTCTTTCACTTTTGACGGCAGGAGATAATTGAGCATTACATTTTGTTCCACTTTTCATTAATAGAGCCTAAATGACTGTAGGAACAACGAGTGCCGTTTTGTGAGCACGGTCCCTGGCAGCAGCAGCAGCTCTTGCATCTTGTTGCTGGTTCTCTGTTTGATGCAGTGACTGACAGCTTTACAGCTTTGGCCCTTTGCTCTCTTAGTCTCACAATGCCCCCTTTCATCTCCTGACTCCCACTTCATGACTGGTTCTCGTTTCAAAAGCCCATGAGAATGTACCAGAGCAGGCATGGCTGTGTGCGTGCAGAATAAAACTAAAGTAGAAATAATTTTAAGATTTTTAAAAGGAGACAGTCAGACTGCTGAATGGGGACAAACCAGGGAGGAAAGAGGAGGAAGACTGTGGGAATGATGCAGAGCACAACAGGAGACAGGAAGGAGAAATGTTTTCTGTGGGGTTTCCCAGTTTGTTTTAGATTCTTGTTTATCTTGTTGTTTATGTGATTTTATAGGAAACCATGTTTAACCTTCATATGTAATACATGCAGCCAACTCCCTTCGTCGTATTTGTATTAACTCTCCTTTCCTTATGTGCAGATACTGCGTTGGACAGAAGGACTGGAGCGTCTAAATTCACTGTGTCTCTCAGAGCCAGTTGTCATGGAGATCCAGGACATCATCAGGAACCACATGGAGGAAACATGGCTGCCTTTGTTTCTGTCTTCGAAGGAGTTTGCTGAGGGACAGAAACACAAAAAAAAGGTTGAAGACCTGATTCCTCACACATTTATTCAACCCCACCATCCTGTAGCTGTGGCAGGTTCTACAACAACTCTCACTTTCAGACAGTTACAGTAGTCCCTAGTTTATCACGGTGGATCCGTACCCTTATACAGGTAGTCCTCGACTTACGAACGGGTTCCGGACCTAAGGACCGTTCG
>JARVGS010000736.1:13982622-13992946 GCA_031762315.1 Hypsolebias antenori
AATAATCACTGTGAAAAATCACATCATGTTGCTGCTGATCTGTTTCATGTTGCTGCTGATCTGTTTCATGTTGCTGTCTTCATTCGTACTCATCTGCACAGACTTATGTTCATGCTGCTGTTCAGTGTATTGTTTTTATACTACTAGTGCTTAGTGTGTTTTTAAATGTTTATCATGGTAAATATCTTACAGCTTATTACTGTTTTTCTTTGTGTTAGATGTAACTGGGACACTGTGTACACAATTTCGTTCCACCACATGTACCACATGTGGTGCAAATGACAATCTCTGACTCTGATGTTGAAAAAGTGTCTTACTGTTTTGACTCAAACTCACTAAAACCAACTAAACTAAACACTAAACATGCTACACTCCAACTATAAAATCCACACATGCTAAATATCAAATCTCTCAAATCTCATTACTCACGCCCGCCCTCTCTGTCTCTACAGACGCCAAACTTCTTTCAACTTCTGCCTCTTTTTCTTCTTCCTGTAGATTTTTTGGTGCTTCACAAACACTTTGGGCCTCAGTCAGAAAGAAGGTGGAGGGTTTTTTTGTTCTGCGAGTGTGAAAACGGGTGGGGAAAGTGGGTGTTTTCTCCATGAGGCTGCCCGTTTTTGATGCTGCCTAAATAGAAATCTGGTGGTCTCTCCTGATCGGGTCACTGACGTGACATCAAGGGCCAGTTTCTAAGGCTGTGACTGAAACAGCTTAAAATTGCCACAAAAAAAACATGTTTTTAAAACAAGTATGTGTTAAATTTCAATGTTTGTCTGAGCACATAGGTATTTATTTATGTGTCTATCATAAATTTGCTGGATATGTACTATGAAAAAATGGTGTGTGTTGGACTTGAAAACGTATCAGAGAATAAAATTAACGTTACGTTGTACATTTTGAAACTAGTAATTGAAAATAAACTACTTTAGAAAAAGGTTTTTAAGGAGAATCAAATTCGTAATATAAAAACAAACTCAACGTATTTGTTACTGTTTAGAACGGTGCGGGAAAAGAGCACTGACAGCTGCATTAAAACATGTGCAACAACATGCAGTATTTAATGCCAACACTGCAGCAAAACAATTCCACTCACAGAATGTAGGTAATAACTCCAATGCTCCTGGTGGGACAGAGACAAGAAACAGTCAGTGGTTTTGACACAGTGTGGAGTTCAAACCAAATCAGAACCTACAGGCGCATTTCCACTGAGAAACCCAGAACCTTTTTACACTGGTAATTATTTATCTTGGTAATTTCAGCTATGTTGGATTTCCATTAAAGGATATATAAGGCAACTGAAGTTGCTAGCATGTTGCTTCTCCTCCCCTGGCAAAGTGTTGCAACTGGTCAGATACATTGGTATGTGTTCAAACTGGACCACATATTGTAAGAGGTCCTGGAAGAGGAGCAGTGTCCCTGTAAGCTGGTCCTAGTACAGGTTCTAAGTTCTGCCTCGTTCACGTGAACCAACAGGACTTTACCCTTCTTAAAATGTACATCCATTTTTCTGTTAACTTTATTTGAGTCACATGATTTTAATTTTATAGCTTTATGTTCATTTACACATTTTCCAACATTTTAACTGTAATATTTCTTTCATGTTTAAACAAAAGTACAGCATACATCACATTACGGTATACGCCCATCAACAAATTATTCTACAGCAATCTGTAACAATGGCCAGGACAAGGAAAGACCATGGATAACATTTGACCTTGAGTTGTGGCCTTGGAGCAGGAGAGATGAGAAGTGTATGTGACACTCCATCTGTGTGTATGATGTTTCATTAAATTATCTTAAGAGGATTTGAAATTACGGATGAGACAAGAGAAAGTTTACGAATATATGTACGAATGAAGACTATGCCATAAGTTGTCCCACCTCCAGCAGGTGCATAAAAAAAGTTGTGTAACACCATGACTGTATGCAGGACAGTAGGAAGGACTTGAAGCCTCATAGTCCTAGTGCACAACCTCCAGTCCCAAAAATCCAACACAGCAGCTATAAAACAGGTCCTGCTGGCTTCATTACCCAACAACGAGAGAAGGCAGGAAATTTAGTCTACTGGTAGTATATAAATAGATGTTGACGGTCAGAGCTGCACACACAAACAGTGCAACGCTGCTTCGGTTCTTTCATATGCATGTTTCTAGTCGATCGTCATTAGCAAACCTGGTAAATCAGGTCTTGATGATATCAAACTTCAGTTTCTCCTAAAAAAACTGTTCTCATAAACATTGTACCATCTCTAGAAATGTCCTCATCTACATGAAAAGATGGAAAATGAGCCAAAAACATTGTAGTAACTACGCCAGGCCTTTGTGTGGTGCTTCAACACTGCCATGAAAATACACCCGAAACAGGAAACAAGGCATGGAGCATAAACATGACGCCTGCATGCTAGGTGCAAAGCTAAACACGAGAAGAACAAGCGGTACAGATGTTCTCCGTCTCTGAGAGATTTGAATAGTGAACGTTGGTAGTTTTCGAGATGAGTGTTTTTCTGCACTGGAACTGAACAGGAAATGCAGATCTTATTACTGTTTTTCTTTTACATTTTATTGCTGGATGTAACTGGGACCCTGTGTACATAATTTTGTTCCACCACATGTGGTGCGAATGACAAATAAAGAAACTGACTCTCTGAGACTGAATACTACAAAAAGAGCAAAAATAATCCATAATCCAATGGTGTGGTAGCTTTTCTTGCGCACTTGATGACAGTATAAATCAGTTTGAACCGAAGGATATATATGTATAGCGCCCTCCTGCGGCAAAAATCCAGAAGCTGCCACTGGCGGTAAAGACACGTGGGTATGCCAGTTGGATATGTGTCACTTAAACTGATGTTGCTTTGGTGTGTAACTTTGTAAAAACTATGTTGGACTCCGTAGTTTTCTCTGGTCCCCTCCCAGCCTGACCAGCAATGACATATTTAATGGTATGTCATCATTCAATCACTGGGTGTTCAGGTGTTGTTCTGACAACAATGTGGGCTACATAGATAACTGGAATGCTTTTTTTTTTTTTGGGGAAAACCTGGTCTGATACAGAGAGGTGGCATCCATCCCACTTTGGGTGGAGCCGCTCTTCTTTTTAGAAATTTGGTCAATTTTGTTTGTCCTCCAAATTATTGACAACCCAGGGTCCAGTCCAGGAAGCAGAGCTGTAGTCCTCCACACCTCTCTGCTGCTTCTCCTTTGTTAACCACCCACACCCCCACAGAAACAGTGTCAGCCACGGCTCAAATTAAATAAACCAAAAAAAATCAGCTTTCAAAATATAAATCATAAAAATAGTATTGAAATAAATACAGTTACTTTACCAGAACAAATTCATAAAATCATTAGATGTGGATTATTGAATATCAGCTCTCTTTCCTCTAAATCCCTGTTAGTTAATGATCTGATAACTGATCATCATATTGATTTATTCTGTCGGACAGAAACCTGGCTACAACAGGATATTGCGCCAGAAAACTTCCCTGGTTCGTGAAAATGTTCCTGCAGTGGAAATGCACCTATAAACTGAGTCTAAAGGACATAACGCTCACCACATGTCTGCTGCTGTGCTGAGAGGGTCACCATTGATGATCTCAGGCGCTGAAAGAGAAAAAGTTATGGGGATAAAAGAAGTCACACAAGTGTACAACAAGTTTTACGAATTCTACAAATGCACACATTTCAAACTGCACAAATAGTTATATTCTGGCGTTTTGAAAGCATGTGCACAAATCCCCTGCTGGGCACGGATCAGCTTGTCTGTGAATGGGACTTTTGGAGACTTTACGGCTCCAGATTCACCTTTTTACATTTACAAATACACATGCGTAAAATCAGGCACCGCAATCCCAAACAGTTTTCACACAGATTTTCTATTTTGACTTCATTTTTGTTTAATAACTAGCACAATGAGGTTAGATCAGACTCAGTGCACCTTTTAGAGGCCAGATCATTTGCATCCTGTCTTGATCTGTAAAACCCTACAATTGAAAGAGGGTGGACTTTTTCCCCCCCATGGCTGTACATGTTTACATAACTGATTACAAATGCATATTTTTAACAGTGATACGTTAAGTAAGGAATTCTTCACCCTCACCAATGTACTGGGGCGTCCCACTTGAGCTCCTGTACTCCTCCCCTTGACAGAAGTGGTACGCCAGTCCAAAGTCGATAAGTTTGATGACAGGAAGCGGGGATACTTTGTCTGACAGCATGATGTTTTCAGGCTGAAAACAAAAGCAGAATGTAGTTTTTTTGTGATTCAAACCAACCACAAAGCTCACATCAATGTATAGTTGCCGGTACCTTCAAGTCGAAATGCGCAATGTTGTTGCTGTGCAGGAACCTCAGTCCCTCCAGGATCTGCTTTATGAACTGGATGGCTTCGCTCTCCAACAGGTTCTCCTTTTCAGCAATGAAATCAAATAACTCCCCTCCACTAATGCTAAGGTGTCAAACAGAGAAAGAAGGGAAGAAATTTTACTGGATCCTGTCTGACTCATTTACAGAAGTAAAAGTGGCAATGTAAGGCCTAAATAGTATAATCCCAGTACACAAGCTGATGCCCCCCCATGGCTGAGGGGTTTGTGAAGGGACACTTGACTTACAGTTCAAGGATAAGCACCACTTCCGATCGGCTTTCAAAAACATCTTTGAGGTTGACGATGTTCAGATGTTTCACAGCCTGCAGGATCTCCACCTCTCGCTCCACGCTGCTCCGCTCCAGGCCCAGACGGCTGCAGGCAGTTTTTCGAACCTTTAAGAACTTGCCTGCCCAACAAGTCCCTGAGGACCTTTCACGGACCTTTCGAACTTGACCAAAATGGCCACTGGAAAGAAGACAGAGATGTTTTACAGTACACTGGTAATCCCTAACATGCAGCCATGGAAGCTTGCTCCAATAAATGTATTTGTTTATTGTAATGCACACCTTCAGCGAAAGACTGTAGGGGTGTAGCAGTACATGCATTCAGGGTCTGGTGTGTGCAACCAGATAAAAAACAGATTATTCAAAGATGATAACGGCATATATTAAAAGAAGGAGTGTGCTTTTTTGGTTTGTTTTAACGGCACTTGCCAACTACTACAACATAAAAGGAGCGCAACGCTTCAATGATCAGTGTGGAAAACTTTTTGGTTCCTGGTGTCACAATACGAGTACATGGCTTTTATACTGAAAGTTGACGTACGGACCAAATGAGAAATGTATTCAGATTTATGAAAGCGAGTGCACGTTTCTGCACATCTTTACTTTATACATCCCACTTTACATGGAACAGAGTACAACTGCTGTACCGCCCTGTCCCCTCCCATAAATAAGTTTTTTAATTAGTCTAAAGCAGGCGTCCACCCTGTGTCCACATAACCACAACACGGGCATTGAGTGAAAAATTTACTGAACGTGAAACAGATGTGTGTCGGAGGTGAAGGCTAGTGGGTCAAATTTTATTTGGTATTTTTTCCTTTGAGGTTAGGAATAAAAGAAAAAACGTGTCAGAATATATTAAATGCTGTTAATGCAGCAAGATTCAAATCATGGTTCTTGAAAGAAATTTAACCCTTGAATCATCCGTTACCTTCGTGACCCTTCATGTCCCTTAGGAGGAAAATCAACAACTTTAACTGCTTAAATGTTTTAGTTTTAGTTTTCCCACAGTAAACTAGTTAGTTTTCTAGAGCTATTTTAGCCTGAAACAAAAATATAGTTTTTTCCATTTGAACGCTTTAAGGGACTTTAGTTAAAAAAAATAAAATAAAAAAAAAACTCCACATTTCAGTATTTTTTAAGAACTGAAAAAAAAAATTATTTTAGTGGGGGCATTTCCCCTCATTAGTACGTACAAAATGATTTTTAGACATTTTTAGTTTTTGATTTCAATCTGTAGTTTTATGCAGACCCTACACATCTGGTAGAAAACCAGGCCTTGTTTTCAGTCAAACTTAACACGTGTCACTCTGTGGTTGACCAAGGAGTGTTTTTTCATCTCTCCTCATGGACAACTCCATTACCTGATATGTTTTTTTTTTTCTTTACTGGAACTGACCTGAATATACTAGCAAGTTGCTGCAGCACAGTTCACTTGCTAATGACGTCCGGCTTTATGACGTCCGGCTTTAGGGGAAGCTAATGAGAGTCAGCTGCTGTCAGCCGTGCAGCGTCTGATTCTGCAGCCTGCATGCATGTGAAACAGCTTTTTTATACTAAATGCTTACTTGCGCACATTACACGAGAGTTTTTGCTCTTTATCCAAACTAAAATAAATTTTGTTGGATGAGATAAAGAGGTGGGACTCGTCAGTGATGGCTAGCCAGGAAAGACGTACATCTTCTGGGGTGAGTCAAACTCTTTGTCTCTGAAGATTTTTAGAGACTCAACCACCTTGTGAGCTAATATAAAAATCTAATGTCATGTTTGTAAATGAGAATAATTCTAAAATATTCCACCCGGTAAAATTAAGGCCAAATAAATAATAAAAAGGTAAAGAGGTGAAGAAAAACATTACTGAGAGGAATGCATATGATATGATAAATATGGGAACAGAAGTTGTTCTTACAGGTTATTGTAATGTGATCAATATTTCCTCTCAGGAACATGATGGTAGTAAAGTTATGATGAGGTTATGAGTGCACCTGAAAACATTCTGACAAATTTAAAAAAAGTAGGACTTGTAGGCTTTGTCGGAAAAAAATGTGTTTATTGACTGCGCCAAAATACGGTAAATAAATAAATGAAAGCGGCGACAAAAATAGTTGTGTTGCTGATTTTCTCCAAATACAAGTGTAGAAATGGTGGTGTGACAACAAAGTCAAGAAACGGTGGTTGTGTTGTGCCCACCACTGCTAAAACGTCATTCTAAACTGCACTTCCTCAGGTCCAGCTACAGTGGTGATGATGAAAACTAAAAGTCACACAAAAAGCCACAGGAAGCATCTTCATACCTTCCAAGAACTTCCTCAATCTCATAGAAATCTTCCACATTTTCAGGCTTGAAGACGGCCATGCCAATTCACTGCATGTGGGTCTTCTCGGTCCCTTTTAGTCCACTGCTTTTACTTCAGCTGCCAAATGTAAAGTTCTTTCTCCTGCTCCAAACTCCAAAACCTGGACCTAATACAAAAATGAAAAAAAAACAAAAAAACATTCTGAGTCTGAAGCAGCTTCCAAATGTGCTTAAACTCTGGCAAAGTTTCAGAGTACTTTCTACCTACCAGGTATTTCTGCAATATATATTTGATAAAAAGTTTTGTAAAAGATCAATTTAATTTACTGTATTGTACCACCCGGATGCTTCAAAACTAAACTGTGGTGTAAAGTTACAATTAAACAGCAGTGTAAAGTAGCAACAAAGTAAAGGGGATTTTAACTGGATCTCTGTCGCTACGAACACCACTCATTCTGTATAAATGACTAATGGACTGGTTTCTTCTGGTTTGTTTTTGTAGGTAATTTGCAACCCAACTACTTCTGTGAACTTTGTGCCATTGTAGTCAATAGTACATCAAAATGTTCAGCTTATTCAGGAAATGAGTGCTACAACTTTTTTTTGTTTGTAACGTTGTTACTTAAAAACAAAAACAAAAAAAAAACTTCATTTACAATTTTCCCCCCACAGATGTACATTTAGATCCCTTAGTTCCTTCAGTAACATTGTCGTCTTTGAAATCCGTTTCAGCAGACTGGCTCTATTTTTTGTCTTTTTATGATCCTTTGAGCTTGAGCTTTTGCAGGTGAACGTCCTGCAGCTCTGCCTCCATCATGTGGCAGCAGGTGAAGAGCGTCTCTTCCAGCTGTCGGTGAAGTTGAACGTCCAGTAATGAGAAAAAAAAAAAAAAATGCTGGTTTCACGTTTCAGCTGCAGCTGGGAGGTTCAGGCAGGTGACGTTCAGATAACTGAACTGTTGAAACCTGTGAACCGCTTCTACATCCTCTTTTAAATTTATGACCTCCTTCCCTCCACCCTCCATGAAACTACCTACCGTTTGTTCAAAACTAGACTGAGCCGGCTAAAGTCAGCTCTCTTTCAGCTCTTAGCACATTTATAAAATTGATCTGATCTTCATCAGGTTATAAAATGATTCACATCAAACCCCAAGTGAACAAACAACAGATTCCACCATTTTGTTATTTTTTAAAACAAAAATAAAGCTAAAATTAAAAAAACAGTAATTATAATAATCTGTGAATGAAAACCTGCATCCAGTCCTGCTGCTTCCACAGGATCTCAGAGGTTCAGGATCAGCTGGTGAGTGTGAACATCAAGACGGAAAGACATCAGCAATGAGCTTAGAGAAGCAGCTGTTGTCGTCATCAATATGAGAAGGGTCAAAGGTCATTTAAAACGATCTGGAGCCCATCGTTCTACAGAGACAAGTGGAAAACATTTGAGAGCGCTGACAATCTTCACAAGAGATTCACCCCAAGGTCAGACCGTGCACTGCTCAGAGAAATGAACCCCATCTCAGATTCTACAGGTGTCAGTCAGCAGGTCAAAGGTTACGAAAGAACAGAAACAGACTGAAGAAGTCTGGTTTTTTGAAGGGCTGCAAAAGGAAATCTCTTCAGTCTAAAACAAGATGGCCGCTCGACTCAGGTGTGAAGTTTTATCTGAAGGAACCCACACGACTTCTGGACCAGAAACAGACCAAAGGGCAGATGTTTACCCAGAATGCACTTAAGCAAGCAGCTCCTTCCAGCTGTCAGCACAGTGGTGGAGGGCTGATGATTTGGACTCCTGTCAGTGGACCAGAACTCCTCTGTAAACCAGATGTGAGTCCATCTGTCCACCAATTGAAGACTGGACCAAACTGGGTCCAACAGGACAAAGATCCCAAACTCAGCGGCTGATCTACAACAGAATGGGTTAAAAAAAAAAAAAAAAAAAAACAGAACCAAGGTGCTGCAACGGTCCAGTTAAAGTCTAGAACATCATCCTGACCGAAATGCTGTGGTGGGACCTTCAGAGAGCTGAGCAGAAACCTCAATGATGGAAAGAGGAGTGGGCCAGAACTCCTCCAAGACCAGGAGAGAGACTGATGAAGTCCTACAGAGAACTACTGAGGGTTCTGAAAGAGGCTCTAAAAGTTGCTGGGTTGGGGGATGGGACTTGTTGGGGCAGGTCAGTCATCAAAGGAGCTGAAATTATGTCTTGATGGCATAGCTGCATGAAGAACATGATGTGAGAACCGGTTTTGTGCACAACCCCCGCCAGAACAATTGCCTCGCAAGATATGTGCCATGTGTTACGTGATTGGTCACAACATCATGGGGGTGTTCATGCTGAAAAGCAGCAAAACTACATGTGGCTGTCGTTTACTTCAACTGCACCACAGAGGCTGTTAGAAAATACCACCATCTTTACAACTGTTCCACCAAACCTTATAAACAAGCAAATAAACCTTATAAACAAGCAAATAAACCTTATAAACAATCAAATAAACCTTATAAACAAGCAAATAAACCTTGTAAACAGACCTAAAAAAGTTAAGTCTGGTCCTCTGGACATTCAAAAAACAAAACAAAAAACTAGAAACGTTTCATCTTTCCTCCAAAAGACTTCTTCAGTCTGAGGCGCTGAATTCAGCTCAGTCTTATAAATAGCACCTTCTATAGTGGTTCAACCAGTTTGTTGCTGACAACCAAAAAAATGGTAAACAGACAAATACATCTTGTAAATAGACAAATAAACCTTGTAAACAAACAAACTTTATAAACAGACAAATAAACCTTGTAAACAGACAAATAAACCTTGTAAACAGACAAATAAACCTTGTAAACAAACAAACAAACTATAAACAGACGAATAAAACTTGTAAACAAACAAACTTTATAAACAGACAAATAAACCTCGTAAACAAACAAACTTTGTAAACAGACAAATAAACCTCGTAAACAGACAAATAAACCTTGTAAACAGACAAATAAACCGTGTAAACAGACAAATAAACCTAGTAAACAAACAAAAACATTGTAAACAGACAAATAAACCTTGTAAACAAACACAAACATTGTAAACAGACAAATAAACCTTGTAAACAAACAAACTATAAACAGACAAATCTTGTAAACAGACACATAATAAAGACAGCCAAAGAACTTGTGGGAGTACAAACCAGATTCCAAAAAAGTTGGACACTAAACAAATTGTGAATAAAAACTGAATGCAGTGATGTGGAGATGGCAAATGTTAATATTTTATTCGTAACAGAACATAGATGACAGATCAAAAGTTTAATCTGAGTAACTGTAACATTTTAAAGGAAAAATATGTTGATTCAAAATTTCACAGTGTCAACAAATCCCAAAAAAGTTGGGACAAGTA
>JARVGS010000736.1:14063048-14077724 GCA_031762315.1 Hypsolebias antenori
AACTCCACCCAGAAAGGCCCCCGGACCGAGATTTGAACCGGGGACCTACGCGCTGAGAGGCAGCAGCTCTACCAGTTTTATTCTCTTTATATTTTATATTGTAGCACTTTAAGATTGAAAAATGTAAAGTGCAGTACAAATCGAATAAATTATTATTATTATTTCAGTTTCTCTTCATACTTTAGCTGTTTTCTGTCCAGTTGATGAACCTGGCCATGACAGCATTTTGTGCATTGTGGATTTAAGAAAGGGGAATGAAGACATGAGTCACATATTTAAATAAAAAACTGCAGCAAATAAAACATATTTGAAAGTCATATTATCTACTTTGTGCTAAAATTTCAACTAATACTAATTTGAGAATCGCCTTCTTAAAGCTAAAGAATCCTATTTGTATATATAAACTGTATGATCTTTGATATTTCTAATGGACTTAACCGAAAACAGAAATTTGTGTCTCTGCAGCTACTAAAGCCTAAAGATCAAATAACTCTTGACTGTTGTCTGTTATATGCTGACACAACAATGGTCCATTCCTTAAGTTCAGGGGACTTTGTACACCTGAATGATTCAGAAGCCAGGGTTAGATGACTTAAACAACAACAAACATTTTGTAGAATGACCTGTTTAGTTGAAATTAGTTATTGAGTTGCTGCTAAAAATCACTAAAATATTACAAACAAGTTTGTCTGTTTAGAAGCAAAGTTTAAAGGAATAAGTGATGACTAAAGACCTTGCAGGGTTGGAACAGCTTATGAGGTTATGTAGGGGCAAAAATCTGTCCTTTAAAGTCCATAAAGCTAAAAGGCTGAACATCCCACCCTTAAGAAAAGATCAGCAGCTCAAAACATTGGGAGAAAAGGTGTGAGGGGGGTTGCATCATCGAGGTTCTTCTTAAAATCTCAACACCGCACAGCTAATCAAGAAAGCCCAGCAGAAGCTGCACCTGCTCAGGAGACTAAATTGAGTGAACTTTCCACCTCTGTCCTCATCACCAGGGTACCATTGGGAGCATCCTGAGCAGCTGTATTACATCCTGGTGCAGTAAATGGTGTAACTGACAGGAGGAGACAGCAATTAGTGGTGAGGATGGAGAACAGTGTTATAGAACTCTCACTCTTTTCCTTAGAGGCCAAAGAGAGATGCAGGAGAAAAGCTATCAGCAGAGAAAGCACACTCTCACTTCTCTCATGTGTTGTAGAAGATATCCCATTACTAAATCAAGAATGCCACAACTTTATGCAGGAGGAAATGTATTGTAAAATATTAAACCTCCACACTTTAGCATGACTCTGTTTAGTTTGTTGCTATTTTCTCATCTGAACCTGTTACTGCCCAAATAGGCATTGAGCCAATCAAGTTTTGTTTATCAAACACCTTTCATTTACAAAGTGCTGATTAAAAACCAAAGCATAAGAAAAGCAACAAACAGGCATACAAGGGCGTCACTCACAAACATTTAAACAGCAGTAATTTGTAGACAGATTAAACAATGACAAAGCTCTATGTCATCAGCATAGCTGTGAACATTTATGCAGTGTCTCCTGTTGATGTTTCCTAGCAGCAGCATGTACCGTGTGGGGCCTAAATTTGATCCCTGTGGAACTCCATAAATAAGTGCATAAGTTTAGATTGTGAATTACCTATAGTTATACAGATTTTTTTTTTTATCAGTCATATAAGAGTTAAACAACTTTAGTTCAATTCCTAGATGCCAATTAATCAGAGCCTGCAGAGGTCGACATAAGCCTTTTCATTTGTATGAGACAACTTGTTTTTGTTCCGGACAACTGTATCTCGCCTCGAGGTTGTCCAATGAACAGCCAAGTGATGAACATGAATTAAAGTTCTCCGTCACCGCGACAGATTTCCGTCATTTGTAAAAATGAAAAGGGGAAAACACGTGATTTGTTGTGGTCTTTTTGAAGCCATCCCATCTGATGACGATACAGGGATTAAACAGACGCTGCATTCCACAAAGAGAACCAGAGGCACAGATATAAATTTTTATTAAATTTATACTCTGCAAAGGACTTCTTGAGCAATATCTAACAAGGTTGAGTCAGGTTCTCTGGACAGGTTCTTTAGACTTCTTCAGTCTCAGGAGCTGCAAGCTAACAGTCTTATAAACAGCACATTCTCTTAGTGGGTCAACAAGTTTGCTGGTGACAGCCAAAACTAGTTGTTCACATGCAAAAGGAAGACCATCAGCCTAACGATAATAGTTAGTGCCCTGATGGCACTGACTGAAGTCACTATTGTGACAGAAAAAAAAAGGCCATTATTTTGTCAGTCTCCATGATGACATCCCTCACCATAGCCGCAAAGTTTGATGTCACATCACTCTTTATATGCATTCCTGTTGATGAAGCAGTGGACGTAGTCTGATTAGGATTAAAATCAGACACCACTCTTACCAACAAGATGATTCTTTCTAGAGAACAACTGTGCCAAAGCTTGAAACTGTTCCTGCAGTCAACCTACTTCACATTCGAGGGGCAATATTATAGGCAGAAACATGGGTGTGCTATGGGGTCCCCAGTTTCTCTTACTGTTGCCAACCTGTGCATGGAGGAGATAGAAAAGAGAGCCTTGGCGTCATAGGCGTCGCAACGATTACTGTATATGTGATGGGGACGTGTCCCCGTCACATTTAAAGAATATTGGTTTGGACCCACCCACATTTACCATGAAACATTAGTTCATCGAGCACTGGTTCTATTTCTTCATGAACAAATCCATTCCACTTGATTAATAGGAGAATACTCAAATCAATAAAAGTCCACTCCAGGTTTTCCTGGTTACCTACAACAACTCACCACACCGCATCAGTGTTTCTCCTCTCCCACATACTCGAGCATACTTTGTGTACTCCATGAGCAGTGCAGACTCCATGCGTACTGTCCGCAGATGGTTGAGACTTCATACTCGAGCGTACAGATTGTCTCTGTCTCTCGACACTTTACAAAAGGTGCCCAGCCAAGACAGCATAGAAAAAAATAGGTGGGACACCTCCCTTTGCCCAACCCTACTTTTTCCGCTCATCTTCTTACTTGCCTTAACAAATCTGTCCCTGAGGTACTTCCATTTAGCTCGACAAAGTGCCGCGTCCTCACTCAGGGTCTGAGCTACTTCCTCCCACAAATTTCTTGCTCTCTGAAAGCCGTTGTCTGAGAGCAGTTGGTGTTGCATACAAAACAGTTTGATGTGAACACTGTTTCTCGCTGGGCAGTTTATTGTGCAACACTGAGTATGCATACGCGGTCATAAAAATTTATCTTTGCGCGGACATGGCCGGCGGACATCTGCTTCAAGTCCGCCTCGAGTACGCGCAGACCTCCGCAGAGTGAAGTATGCCCAAGTATGCCTTTTTCACTTGGCTTGGCAGAGCTCTTATCTTTTTAGAGGTTTTAGCCAACAGGACAGGGGAGGACAGAGAGACACCTCAGTGTTGAGTGCTAGTTTAGTGCTACGTTAGTGCTGGCAGTTATCGACCGGGATGGGTGGTTAGGATGTATGAGAGAAGCGGAGCGTGCTCTAGTCACACAAGGAGAGCTGTTGGTCAGGGTACTTCTTGTTATGCCATGCTTTCTAATGGTCTGGTAATGACACAACTGACGATTTGTTTAAATCCGTATTCTGTCTGCGGTCTAAATCTTAATCCATGGCTGAGCTATGGTTTCATCTAAACCCAGCACAGACCATGTATATGTCAGTGTTCTGACACCACTGATTTTATTAGTCTGATAGAAGTTGAGCAAACCTCAGCTTCCTCATAACCATCACTATATAACAGTCTTTGCTAAGCACACATACAACAGTGTGGTAACATGAACGTTGTTTTATTGTGAAAACGGCAACAAACGATGTGAAAAAATGTATATGTCAGTGTGCTTTTCTACTATTTTAAACTTTATAACTACAGGTGACAGCAACAAAAAAAAGTCAGTATTTTGTCTGTTACTTTCCTGATATTTCAACACAAAACAGTTGTGTACTTTTCAGCTAGACACGCCAAAACTATGAGGAGTGCCTGCCAGCGTGGGAGAGGAAATCCTCCTTCTTTAGCTTGTTTCAGCTTGGAATGTATAAATAATAGTTTTATTAATGTGTTAATGCCAGAGAGCTGTGGATCACGCTGAAGGAACAGCACTGTATTACGATTTTGAGGGTGTTTGTTCATTTTGGATGTAGAAAAAAGGTATTTTTAAAACATTTTGTCAAACTTCAATCCAATACTCCTGAGTGATGATTTTAGAAAATTTTTGAACACAGTGTCGTGAAAAAAAGAAGAAGTTTAATATTAGCTAATGTAGTGTTCTTTCATGATGATGTTTCTGAGAGTTGCTTCTAAACCTGAAAAATTATTAAAAAAAAGAAAAAACTAATTTGACTTGCTATTAATCTAGCCTGGATGAAGACGTTTGTTTCCATAATCTAAGCTCTATGATTAATGCCACGGCTGATAAGATACATACTACTAATAACTATTTGACAGAACATCCCTTCCTTGCTGTCTTTGCAGTGACTGTGCAATACAGTACTTGAAACATGTTAAATGCCAATTTCCAAATAAAGTCAAGACAACAAAGTGATCTGAATGAAATGAAACAGTTTCAGCTGGATCCGCCTTTCTTGACCAAATATGTCACAGAGAAGAAATCCCTTAGGCCAGACAAAGAACATCAGTAAAACCAAACTTAAGAAGTTTTCCATGTCTTCCGTGTGATTTGTTGTTGTGTTACTCACATGCCCATACGTATCCTAATAGGTATATGCCGGGAGAGCTGTATGTTTCAGCTGATTAGGTCAAGCAGAAACGTAGCAGCTGTGTGAGCTCACAAGGTGGGAGAGGAGCATGTTTGCAGAAGGTTGTGAGACGTACCCGCAACTCTCTCTGTCCTTCAGCAGGTACAGCTGGTGGTCCTGGGACTGCAGTTTGGAAACACTTGTTATGGATGCTGAGAGTTGTTGAGCCTGGAGGCAGAGAGACTGTTAACATCATCAAACAAATGGAAAGTGCTCTGTCACCGCAGGTTCTCTGTCAGTGAGGTTACCAAAGGGTTAAAAGGGCTAGATCCTAAAATATCTGCAGGCCATGACGACCTCCCTCCTTACTTTTTACATCTAGCTGCACAAATAATAGCTGAACTAGTGTCATACATTTTTAACCTTTCTATACAAATAATATTGTTCTCATTGTTTGACAAATAAATGCTGTATCAACGCTATAGAAAGGATGCGACCTCACTGTATTAAAAAATTATCAACCAATTTCCAAACTCTGTGTTTTAGCGAAAGGTTTAGAAAAATCTGGTGAAAAATCAAATTCAGAAGCATTTGAATTCATCCATCCAGTATTTTTACCCACTTCTTCATTTTTGGGTAGCTGGGGGTGACTGGTGCCCATTTCCAGCTATCACTGTGCAAGAGGAGGGGGACACCCTGGACAGGTCTCCAGTCCATCACAGGGACACATAGAGACAAACAACCATTCACTCTGTCACATCTAGCGACAATTTAGAGTTCCCAATCAGCCTAACATGCATGTTTTTGGTCTGTGGGAGGAAACCGGAGTACCTGGAGAAAAGCAATGCATGCACGGAGAAAACATGCAAACTCCATCTAGAAAGGCCCACCGGCTGGGATTTGAACCAGGATAACCTGCTCGCTGAGAGGCATCAGCTCTACAACTGATCCACCGTGCTGCTTTGGATTATTTTAATATTTTATCGTCCTATCAGTCTGGCTTCAGAAAATAACACAGCACAATGACTGCTCCTGTGAAGGTTGTTAATGACGTTGAAGGATTGGTTGCTAAGGGATATTGTACTGTTATTTATCCCTGTTCAACACAATTCATTCTGTGCATAATGGAGTCTTATGTCATTATGTCGGCTTCTCAGCTCACACCATCCGCTGGTTTTCTCATTACCTCTCAGATTGAAGGCAATGTGCACTTCCCAAAGATCTTTCATCTAGTATTTAATGATAACTAACAGTGTTCCACAAGGCTCAGTTCCAGGACAATCTCCTTTTACAATTTCTGTAAATACCGGTAATACATATTTCTGACGCCTCTTTGCATCTTTATGCTGATGATACAATCGATTGTTGTCACGCCAACACAGTTGCCAACGTTTTCCAGTTTCTACAGTCTGCATTTGACGTCATTCAGTCAAATCTAATCCATCTAAAACTGATGTAAAATGATGATAAAACCAAGGTGGGGCTGTTTTCAAACAGAAAGCTAGTGCCAGCAGTTCTTCCATTTATCTCATCCATACAGTGTACCTAGTGAACGCCTTGTCTTATACCTAGAATTTCAATTGATGGAAATCTCTCTTCAGCCCATATTGAAAACCCGTTAAAGAAACTGAAATTGAAACCAGTGTTCTTTTCCAGGATCAGATCTTGCTTAACTTTGAACACCCAACTGTTTGCAGCTGCCACTTTCCTACCAGCTATTGATTATGGTGACATTGTTTACATCAATGCCCCTTTCAGCTCCTTGCAAATATTGGATATGGTCTACCATGGATCTCTAAGGTTCATAACTGGTTGTTAAGTACTGTACCCATCACTGCACTCTGTACTCATTGGTCAGTTGGTCATCATTATCTACTTAAAGGCTCTCACAATGGTACATCTTCATCTTTAAATCACTCCTTGGTCTGCTCCTGTCATAGATCTCCTCCCACAAGTCATCAGTGCAGTTACAATGTCACCTCCAGGTCTTCATTACCTGCAGTGTTCCCTAGGTGCGGACTGAACTAAATATAAAGGCTTTCTTTTATTCTGCTCCTGTAACCTGGACACTTTGAAACAAGATTTTAAAGCTGTCCACTTTGATTTTGTTGAGGATATGTTCTTCAGTTTCTTAAAATATCTATGCAAATGCATTCTTGGTTTTAGTATTTTACCTTGTTCTATTTGGCACCTTAAAAAAGCTATAGTTTTTTTTAATTGCTTTTATTGTTGTATCATCTGTCTAAAATAGGTTTCTCTTTAAAATGTGTCCTTGTGTCTCAGTGAGACTACCTGTAAGCACAAAGGTATAATAAAAAATTAGGATAGAAGAAAATGATTACTGAATGGCTGAATGCAACTACCATATTTTCTGCCGTACACGTTGCTCCACCACATAAGACGCATCAGTCCAAATATGTCTAATAAAGTGGAAAATCCATAAATATGTTGCTTCGTCATATACGTTGCATCTATTACGTGTCACCGCTGACAACTCGGGAATGTGGGCCTGTGTTGTGCCAAAAAATCGATTGGCTGCCAAATGGTGGCCATGGGAGCACGCAAGACAGGACTTTAACAAGAATTTAACAAGATTAACACTTAAAAACAATTATTTGTTTGATCAAAATTATAGTAAAGGTGTGTCTCAGTTCAACTTTTGCTTAATAAGTGCACTTTCACGATCAGATCAGCTGTATTTCAAAACTCGATTCGCGGAAGCGAGCACACGCAGAGGGGCAAGCCGCTGTTCATTTCTTCGAAATTTAACAAGCTAAATAACTAATTTGCTTGACTTTATAGTAAAGGTGTGTCTCAGTCTAACGTTTGCTTAATAAAAGGACTAACAGTCAAATCAACTGTTTTTCAAAAGTATTCACTGCCTCGGTGCGCCAGGAGAACGCAGACAGGGAGGAAAAAAAGAAGAAGGAACACTACGTGTTTCTTTGGAATTTATCAATATAAGTACATAAAACAATTTTTCGTTTGCTCAAAATTATAATAAAAGTGTGTCTCAGTTGAACTTTTACTTAATATATGCATTTTAATGCTCAAAATAGCTGCATTTCGCTGGGGCGGTGCAGCAAAATGAAGCTGATTTGACAGTTGTTCCAAGCAGCGAGCAGAACCAAGGTGGCCTCTATGGCAAGCCAATTGTGTCATTAATAGCTGGTGAAGATTCTCAGTCATCCGGGACTTGGTAAATTCAAAAAAGTTCAAGATGAAAACAATAAAGTAAAAAGTATAATAAATCAAATCTAGTTGTTTTTGTCTTGAACTTTTTTGAATTTGTCATTAATAGGCACTTTTACCTATTACATGACACACCGGCATGCCTTACTACTTGAGTGCCATCTAGTGGCTGAAAATGGTAGTGTTCAATTTTTTTCAGTCAGAATGAATGAAAACGAACATTTCTCAGCCAAAAATTGGTTTATAAATATGGGGAAAATCCATAAATATGTTGCTTTGGCCTATAAGTCAAATGGGCATGCAAATTATGCAAAAGGAATGCAACATATAGGGTGAAAAATATGGTACCATATATTGCACTGTATAGTATCCTACTATGATGCATAATCGTCCAAATGCTAAATAGCCAGTTGTCAATACTGTATATAATTATTACCATTCAGCTTTACAGGTACTGTATAGTGTTTCTACTTTCAACTGATTTCTATCACTGCTGATAAGAACTACCGGGCTCTGCTCCCTTAAGAACACACAAACACAACTTCACACACCTGTGAAATATGGGGCAGCTGTGGCTGAGTAGTTAGTCACCCTCCAGTGAGAGAGTAGATGGTTCAATTCCACCAGCAGTCACATATTGAAGTGTCCATGGGCAAGAAACTGAACCCACTCATTGCCTCCGGTGTGTGTCCCATTGGTGTATGATAGTGATCTAAAAGCACTGATTAGTCTCTATAGCATGACTTGATCAATTAGCTTTGTAGAGATGTAGTAGTTCTGTATAGACGTGTGTATGGAGGTAAATGAGGGCCCAGATTGTGTTGTAAAGCGCTTTGAGTATCTGGATTATACTGAAGTATAAGCGTATAAGTACAGTCCATTTACCATTTACACACTCACCTTGGCTGAGGCTCTTCCAAGTTCATCAATTACAGTGGCAATGCGAGCCTGGAGGTCTGGGCTGCAGAGGTGAACACACCAGAACAGAGCAGGGTTGGTTAACCAGTCAGTAAATGAGAAGATTTGGAGTGTAAAGATGGTGCAGAAGCAACAGATGAACCGGTGAGTCAGAGACAGGTTGTAAAAGTTTTTTTGTAGGATCAAATGAGGATGAAACAAACTTCCCAGACTGATGGGCGACAACAGCTGTGTCTTTAAAGGTTGTATCTCACCAAGCTAAAACCATCACTAGTCCTCAACTCAAAGCTGAAAGAACATCAGTGAATTTTCAGTTGTAGTTTCACTGAATTCCAAACGTGCGCAGCAATATGTGAAGGATAGGTGACCAGTTTTGGAAAAATCTCCGCTTATTGTGTTCACGGCTGGCAAACCTGTTCTAGGGCATGAGTATTTTTTGGTTGTCCACCTCTATCCACACCAGGTAATCATTACGTTTGATCAGGAACACGTGGCCGCTACAAAACCTCTTAAAAGGATCTCAAATTAGTTGGAACAACAGACCTTATTTGACACGAATGACTTGATTTGAACAATTACTTTGGCTGTAACAATGAGATCATAGAAATTCTCTAATTAAAAAAATTACTGCCACGCCAACATCGCTATTATATTCATGTTGCAATGCATTCTGGATAAATGACATAGGTTGCTCCAATGCAAGCTCCATTTGTCTTGAATGTTAATTATGTAGATGACGTTCAGTCCTTTAATTTGAACTAGAGAGCGTTTACTGAGAGGAGAATGGAGAAATGACTCAGCTTTCATGTTAGCTCCAGAGCTAATATAGTGGTGCTTGAAAGTTTGTGAACCTTTTAGAAGTTTCTTTATTTCCGCATAAATATGACCTAAGACATCAACAGATTTTCACACAAGTCCCTAAAAGTAGATAACGAAAACTCAGTTGTGGGTGAATGATATTTCGGTATAGGCGGGGTGCCCTCCTTGGATAACCGTAGGGGAAAAGCTGGCCCTGGTAAAATAATGGTGACGTCCTCAGGTGAAAAATGTAAAAAACATATATTTTTAAATACCGGTAGTTAGCAGTTTTCACGTGTCAGAAACAATTTTTTTGTTGGACAAAAAAATAACATTTTAAAGCCAATATGCGCAAGTAGTAGGAGAATCCTTTCAAGGCTTTGGACGCAACAAGAAGGGACTTTATTTAATTTTACACATAACTTTCCACTTTGGGTTTGTTTAATAAATGTTCAAATTGTAGAATTTGCTATGTATTCTTGTTCAGGTGAGGTTAGATTAAAAAAAAAATTTAGAACTTTGATAAAAACCAGATCATGTTTTTAATTGTTGCTATGCATAAAATGTTTGACATGAAGAGGGTGGACCTGCCTGACTCAAAAACTAAATTGAATTGTTTTAACTTTACCAGAACTAAAGTCAGATGAGATATTCTTCATGCTACTGAAACAGTGTTTGCATGATAAAAATATATAACTACAAGTTTTAGTATGTAATCTTTAAAAAATGTAAAATGAATAAATTAACAATAAAAAAATGTAGTGTTCTTTATTTATTTTCTATCTTGGGGTTAGTGGTAAAACAATAACAAATAACCAGATTATCCGCTTTTTCTGCAACAATGCAGAACTCTGATGTGGAAAGATTTGCTGAAATATAAGAAAGAAACTGAAAATAGTTAAAGCTAGACGAGGCAGGACACTAGCTAAAAGCTAAATGTATCAAAATGAAGAAGATAAAAATACAAAAAAATTAAAATGATAGCTAAAAGCACCAAAGGCTAGGTAAAAGTAGCAAAGCAGACTAGAAACTACAAGGAGCAAAATGCTAGCTACAATCTAACAGTAGCAGAATAGTAGCTGAAAGCAAAAAATAGTTAAATGAAGCTAAAAATACAAAAACTAAAGCTAAAAGTGACAAAAAGTTGATTGAAAACTAAGAGGCAAAAAGTCTAGTTAAAAAAAACTAATTTAAAGCTAAAGTAGTAAAACAGTAGAAGCCAAATGTAGCTAAAAGCTAAATATAGTGCAAGGCTAACTAAAAGATATAAGATACTGTATAAGTTGCCAAATGATAACTAAAAGTACCAAAGTGCTATGTAAATGTAGCAAAACATAAACTAGAAGTTAAAAATGCCACATAATAACTAAAATCTAACATAGCAGAATGGTAGCTAAAAGCTTAAAGTACCAAAATGAAGAAGCTAAAAAAATAAATAAATAAATAAAAATAGCTAAAAGCAGCAAACAGCATTCAGAAAGATAAGTGTCAAAAGGCTGGCTAAAATCACCCTAAAACTTTTTTATTATAAACTAAAGTAGTAAAAGAGCAACTGAAAGTTTTTAAAAAAGTTCAAAGTGAATGGCTAACTAAAATATATGAATAGCTAAATAACTAAAAGCATCAAAATGTCATGTAAAACGAACAAAACATAGACTAGACGCTAAAAAAAAATCTAAAAGGAGCTGAACGTTTAACATCTACACATCAAATCCCTCCTACAAGTCAATGTTCAGAAAACCACCCCTTTTCATTTCCACTGTTCTCAGTCAGTGAGGTAAATAAACTGTTAAATGGTCTCGATTCTAAAAAATCTGCAGGTCCAGATGAACTTCCACCTTATTTCTTAAGGCTGACTGCTCATATCATCAGAGTCCCTGTGACCCACATCTTTAATCTGTCCATAAGACAAAACTCCATCCCAGATACTTGAAAAACAAAAAAAAAATCCTGAAAAATCCTGTCTAACACTGAATGCTAGGAAACGTCTTGTATCTGTGACTCTCCTTCCCTCCATTGACTACAGTGACATTAGTTACATGAACGCTCCTACAAGCACCCTGCAGATGTTGGATGCTGTCTATCACGGTGTGCAAAAATTCATAACTGGCTGTAACTACCATACCCACATTGCACCCTGTATTCATTGGTCATCATGAACTTCATGTAGACTCTCTTACTGGTACATCTTCATCTTTAAATCACTTCTTGGTCTGATGCCTTCATACATTTCCTCCTACATATCTCTGCGTAAGTGCAGCTACAGCGTGCGCTCTCAGGACATGATTACCTGCAGTGTTCCCTCAGTGAGGTCTGAACTAGGCAACAGGGTACAGTATTCTCCTACTCTGCTCCTGTTTCCTGGAATATCTTGCAAAAAGATCTGAAGCTCTCGACCTAGACCTCTTTAAGTGGTTTCAAACATCTGCTAAGTTCATGGCAAAAACCAATGCAGACATGTTCTTGTTTTTAGTTTTCTACGTCACTTTATAATGAAGCTGTTTTTGTTTCTGTTTTTTTAATATAATTTTCTTCCATTTGTTTTTTCAATTTATATGCTTTATTTTATGATTGTCTACTGTTGTCATCACTCTTTGTTAAAAACAGGTCTCTCTTGTAAATGAGTCGTCGAGCCTCAATGAGACTAACCTGTATAAATAAAGGTTGAATGACTTATGTACCCGTGCGCGCTCCCGACAATGGCGTGGTCCTTTCAGAGCTAACTACAGTACTGTACTTCAGTATGAGTACAACACCTGTGAGGTGTCCGCCTCTATGCCTGTTTTAAAACGTGAATACACGCATGTTTTGCTAATCACACACATGAAACACCGGCATTTTTTTTTTTTACCTTCCGGTTGATCTCCAGCTTGCAACAAGACTCTGGTCCAAAACCGAGATCCTCTCAGAGAATAAGTGATTAATATCAAATGCAAACTCCATGATGAATCAGACAGGTTGGACAGGATGCCTCAGAGAAGAGGAGGGCGCTTAGCTTAGCAACCAAATGATGCTGCAGTCTAAAAAAAACAGGCTACTTTTATGGTGTCAGGTTAGCACGCGTTAGCTAAACAGTCAGACTCTCCTGAACTAGACAGCTTAGTTTAGTTCAAATAAACTAAATGTATATTCTGAATTACAGAAGCTAACTGTTATTTACACAGCTGCTTCATTGTGTCGCTATGGACGAGACGTACTCCCCCTACGACACCGCAGCCGTGACGAACCGTAAAGTACGTAAAAGAACCGCCATCTTTGAAAACGACTTGCGCACAGACACGTGACATTACGGCGCCCACGTTGACGACACGCTTTCAAAATAAAAGCGGACATCAATCTAGAAAAAAATAAAATAATACACGTGTAAATGTTAAGCTAGAGTTTGTTGTGGTTATAGGTGAGAGTGATACACAGTGCATACTAGATCTTCATCATTACCTGTTCAATCTTGTTTGTCTGTTAGCAAAATATCTCATGAACCGCTGCACGGATTGTAATGAAAACTATAGAAAGTAATTTATGAGTGTAAATCTACAACTGTTTAATACTTGGAGTCAGTCCAGTTTAAGATGGCTGCCACTGCTTATCAACTTTAGCCAACACAAAAATAGGTCTCTATAATTTTACACGTATTGAGCTAATTTTTGGTGTGGTAGTAGCTGAGAGTCATTTTATAAAACATACATGCAGCTTGCAATGTTGCATGAAGTCATGTAAAACGTTCAAAACAAAATGACACAACTCTGTCTTGCCTCAAAATGAAACAATACAGTATTAGTTTAAAACAATGGAATAAGAGGGTGGTTTTGTATTTCTGAAGTAACCCACCTGAAACATTAATACGTAATAATTTTTTATTAACATGAACACTGTTTTACCAACCACTTTTACTTCACATTAAAAGAAAGAAAAAGAAAACATTTTAGTACTACCAGCTGAAGGTTGACCACCAGATCTGAAATCAATGTTCAAAATTAAAACGTGAGAAAATGTTTCAAGTTGCTTATATTATTTTTTACACTTTGTTTCAATTTGTTTTAGGAACATACTTTAAGTTCAAATTAAAAGTACACCACTTTGACTGGTCTGATCAATTTTAAAATGACAGTTTTTATATTCAACCTTTTTCATGTATCTAAAAAAGCTAAGTCTGGTCCTCTGGACATTCAAAAAACAAAACAAAACAAAACAAAGCAAAAAAATTGTAGATTACAAAACAAAACAAAGCAAAAAAATTGTAGATTACAAAACAAAACAAAGCAAAAAAATTGTAGATTACCTGGATTATTGAGCATGCATCAGGGTACTTTTTCATATACTCTCATTGAGTCACCAGGACTCAAGAGAGACCTGTTAGGGAGCAGATGGTGGGGGTTAAGGGCCTTGCTCACGGGAGTGGTAAATGAGGGCGGAGGCAGGTGTGGGTGTTTCACCTTTTCCACCCACGTTTTGATGTTGGCGGTCCATGGAGCTGAACCGGCAACCTTACGATCAGGCACACCTTCTCTAACCTCTGCTCCACCACTCTCGTCTTAGACGTTAGCGGTTTAGCTTTTGCTTCCGCTAACTTTACCTGTTTAGCAGTTTAGCATGAGCAAAGCTAATAATTTAGTTAGCGTAAAATATGTTGGCGATGCTAACTTTTTGGTTAGCTGTGCCCATGACTGATTCTCAGCTCAAATTTGAACTTGCCTGACTGAGTTATAGGTATTTTGTGTTGTCTAATGTTGACTAGCTGTGGCAGCCATATTGAATTGTGTTGACTCCAAAAGTTAATCACTTTCTTGTATTCCGACATTGACAACACAGTAAACCAGGGGTTCTCAAACATTTTGGATTCAGGGCCCACTAAGAGGGCAGAAAAAGTAAAGTAAGTAAAATAACTCCCCCATAAATTTTTTGAATATACTATGGTAGTTGCAATTTCCTGCATTTTGCTGTATTTTAAACATCTGCATGCTTGTAATAACAAAAAAATTATACACAGTACACACACACACACACACACACACACACACA
>JARVGS010000736.1:14109970-14120133 GCA_031762315.1 Hypsolebias antenori
ACACACACACACACACACACACACACACACACACACACACACACACACAGGGTAGTGGCCATCTTGGTTTATGATGTGGCAACCCCATTTTTGATGAGCTCTTTCTTACACCTAAAAGTAGACGCAACAAAATGGAAGTCGGTACTTCATTTATTTTTCAAGTTATCATGCTGACAACATGCACGGATGAACAGGACATTATTTCCAATTCCCCCTCTTTGCCCCGTGATGGTGGACAACACATTAAATAATTTAAAACTTGTACTTGTACTCAGGTTAGCTCTGACTGACAGTAAAACTTGTTTGATCTGAAACATATAAATGTGATTTAAAAAAAGGATAAACAGAAATTTGTAAGGGAGTGAATATGTTTTATATCACAGTACTAAAACTGAACAGCTTGAATCTGAATTCTTAAATCGTACTGAAATGAATCAGAGTTAAACGGATTGTGTATTATCTATTAACATCTGGTTTATTTTCTTTATGTTCCCTGAGATAAATGATCACTGGAGCTATAAAAAAATAAAAGCAGGATGTATTTTCCAGTCACTCCTGTCCAAATTGAAGCGTTTGTTCCGTTTCTTTCTGTTGACTCGGCCACACTGGTTCTCCTCCTGCTGACCATCATAGACTGAAACTTCTCTGATGTTGTTTAACCAAACTGTCCTGCTTCTCTTCACAAAGCGCTTCCGTCTTCAGCTGGGACCCCTCAGTCACCAGCTCCCTGCTAACTGGTCTCTGATTGTCACAGTCCCACTCATCACCCCGTGCACTCCCGCCGTAACCCAGATCTCCCAGGTGCTCCTCAGAGTCACACTTCTCCAGGTCGAAGGAGATACTCTGCAAGCTGACGAGTGACGTGAAGTCGGCGTCCAGCTGCTCCCTCTGACCCCAGCCACTCTCTCTGTGCCTCTCCACCCACAGCCTGGTCTTCTCACCGTCTGCCCAGTCGCTTTCTACACCGCTGACTCCCACACAGGTACTGACACGGACTCCCGGGGCACCTTTGACCTCGGCTTCAGCCCCTATGGGGGAGCTCCTCCCCCCCTCTGGTCGCACCTTGGCGACCACGTTCTGTGCTCTCTGCGCGTGAATCTGCTCACTGATCTGCTCCAAGTTCCTCAAGGCAACGAAATAACGAGTTTTGACTTTCGACACCTGCTCCTCGAGATGCACCACTTTAGCTTTGTGCTCCTGAAAAACAAGTCGAGAAAAAGACAAAGCAACTGTTTAAATGATTTTATTCATTTAGGTCCTTTGAGCCTTCCATTAAATATGTCTTGTTTTCAACGATGAAGGTGCATGAAGGTATGCAGGAAGTCTAAAACAACTCAACTCATGTTGACAAATGTGTAGCTTTTTGGTCAAACATGGAAAATAGTTGTGCTCAGTCAGATGGAATATGGAATGATGTCTTGTTCTGGGCAAGAGCTGTGAATGATTCTCACGTACAACCACACCACGCATTAGCTTTCACTTTGATGTGGGACCTCCAGTCCATATTCGGCACAGATATTCTTGTACACTATTCCAGACACTTGGTTATGGTGTTCCATGTATGCTTTGCCTACCTGGATCTTACATTCTGCTTCAATGTGTAAGACTGTCTCAGGGGCATGGTATGGTAAACCCTCACCTTGATTGCTCTTATGCTGCCATGATTAGCGCATCTGTGCTGTCATTCAGTCCGGCCCTCTCTAGCCACTGATAGGATTTGTTGATATTGCCACTTCCTCAATTATGCCATGCAGGTTTTTTTTTTTTTTTTTCTACAATGGTTCCTCTTTGTGCACATTAGGTTTCAACTTGTATAGTGTCTTGGATGCTCTCTAATCCTCTGCCTCCCTCCTTTCTCTTAGTACATAGTCTCAGGGTGCTGGACTTGAGGTGGAACCCTCCATGCATTGTGAGGAGCTTTCAAGTCTTGAAGTCTGTAGCTTCCATCTCCTCCTTTGGTCAGGCAGCTGTGTATTTGATGGCTGGCGCTGCAAACGTATTGCTCTTCAGGACCTGCCTTACTCTCGGTAGGTACTCCGTTGCAGCTGATTCTTGCAGCCTCGTCATGATTACTATTTGCCTGTGGGATTCCAAGATATATGTAGCTGTCCTGGCCATCTGCAGTGTTGCCTTCATTTGGTTCAACCCCTTCAGGTGTCATCACCTTTCCTCTCCTGCATACCAATTGACTGCATTTATCCAGTCCAAATGACATTCCAGTGTCACTGTTGTACGTCCTGGTGAGGTGGATCAGTGAGTCGATGTCTCGCTTATTTTTTGGCATACAGCTTGATGTCGTCCGCGAAGAGGTGACTGATGATTGTTCCACTTTGGAACTGGTTCCATAGCCGGTATTTGCAATGATATTGCAGAGGGGGTTCAGGCCTATGCAGAACAGGAGTGGAGACAGTGCATCACCTTGGTATACAGTATGTAACATTTGATGCCGACTTGTGCAATTGGCTTTGAATTGGCCTCTAGAGTTATCTTCCACATTCCCATTAGTTTCTTGATAAAGACTCTTTTAGTGTCCTGCTGGTTGTAGAGTTTCAAGCACTCCAGTATTTGTCTGTGTGGCAATGAGTCATAGGCTTTCCTGTAATCGATTCGGGCAGTGCACAGCTTTGTGTGTCTGGTCGTACAGTCTCGAGCTATGGTTCTGTTGACCAACAGCTGGTGCTTGGCTCCACTTATGTTGGTGCCAATTGGCTTCTGTGCCTCACTCAGGTATTGACCCAATCCTTGTCCATCTTAGCCACTATGAAGCCTGATAGGAGCTTCAATGTTATACAGAAGCAGATGATCGTCGGGTAGTTGGATGGGATTGCTCCTTTCTGGGGGTCATGATGAAATTCATGATCAGGACTTTCTGGCCCTTGGTCAACCACTCTGGGTGGGACCCTGCCATTAGCAGCTGGTTCATGTGGGCTGCTAAGTGGTCATGGAGTGCAGTCAGTTTCTTTGGTCAGTTGGTGTGGATCACGTGCAGTCTAGCTCTTCGGTTATGAATGTCCGCCACTGGGATGGATGTTGGTTCTTACTCTGGGAGATTATTCAGAGAACTTAGATCCTTTAGCAGAGAACATAGGAGAAGAAAGCATCACAACAATGACACCTCAGTCTCCCATGTACTTCTCCAGTGTTGTTCAATCTCAGTTCTGGGTGAGTCTGCTTTCATGTTACTTCCCTGCCACTGAGAGATAACTTTGGATGGTGTGGTATTATCATTTCTTCTTCTGTAGTGTACCTCTTCAGAAGCTGAAAATTAACAGATTAATATAGTACCACTCATCAATACTGTAACCCAGCTATGTATTCTCTGTTTACCGGTAGTTTGTCTAAAACTGGTTAAAATTTCTGCAGCTGTAAAAATTAATAGGAAAAAATATGTTGACAGTTATGCAAAACACAGCCTTAGTGTGCGTTTAATAAAAGGTTGTAATAGCTTATAGGAAACAGCAACATTTATTACACAAACCTCCAGAATGTGGTTGAACTGAGCCTTGAGTTCAAAGTAAGGTTTGGACTTGAGGATGACTTTCTTCAGGGCTTTCTGGAGGGCCTGGACTCGAGCTTCAGCATCCTGGCAGAGCTGAGTGACTTGTTGATGCTCACGTTCACTGCAAAGCCGCTCCTCTTCCGCCTCGTTCACCTAACCAGCACAGGGACCATGACCAAATGATTCATACTTTAACAATTACAATGCACAACATGGCTGTGTGGACAAACAGTTAGCAGAAACAGGCTGCATGGTGGCGTGGTGGGTTAGCCGATAAACAGGTTGCAAGTTTGGACTCCCAGCTGTGGCCTGTGCATGCATATGTTTTCTCCACTGGGGAGCCATCAGGGCCTTCAACACCTTCAGAGAAGGCCCAAGAATTCAGCACATATATGTTTAAATCTTTAATTTATTATTTATTTTATATAAAATAAACATTTTCTATGTAGTTTATCCTATTGTTTTTGCTCCTATATCTTATTTTCTGTAAACTACTTTGCAATTGAGCAAGAAACTTTTTTATTCATGAAAATGCTGTTATCCAATAAGGTTATTTTGACTTCTTGTCTCCAGGCAGAGACAGAAGGAGCTGTCATTGGTCAGGCCTTCAGCGTTAGGAGAGAAGGCTGAGCTCAGTCAGAGTCTCTGCAAGAGAACAAATCAGCTCAAACAAACTCGTTTGATAACTGGCAGGAAAATCAACCAATCACAACGTGGATGTAGAGTGGGTGGGACCAATGCGCAGGTCCCCAAGCCATTTTTGAAGGCCTTGCAAAGTGTTTATTTATTTATTTATTTTAACCACATGAAGATTTGTGATGCATTCAGTTGCAACCTGTAAATTTAAAAGATCCACACATAAACTGTAGTTGCTCTAAAAAAATAAAGTTAAATGTCTCATTTAGGTTTACATCAATCCCCCCCCACTTCCCCTCTTTCGACTGCTCCCTTCCTCAGGTTTTCTCCAGTGAGTTTACCATCAGGGCCTTCATCATCCTCAGAGAAGGCCCAAGAATTCAGTACATATAAAACGGCGAGTTTAAAAGCGAACTCACATGAGGATTTGGCAACTGTTTACGCAGAATGCCCTTCTTGACGCAACCACTGATCACCAAGCTACCACAGCCCATGTGTGTGGAGCAGAGAGCTGTCATTGAGAGCGCCCGGACCGGCAACCTCAGGATTACAAGAACGTGACACTGAGCACCAAACTACCGCAGCCATAGTTAATTACACGAACTCTTAAAACAAATACTTGTTTACTATCGCCAACAGAAAAATTAATCTTAAAAAACAGCGTTGTGACGAGTAAAAGACAGATGTGGTGATAAACTCACTGATTAAAGACTTGATCTTTCAGACGTTGGTCTCTGTTGTCCTTGTGATACATAGCGGACCCTTTGCAGCCATGTGACAACATTTAGCTCTTGAAATTAGTTGGGTTTACACTGAACTATCTTATGGTTTAAAAAAGTGACTGCACATTTATTTTATTTCTATTTTTGAATTATCAAAGGCTGATGGTGCAGTCTGCTTTTATTGTTTTAACAAAGCCACTCAAAAAAAAAAAAAGTTCAAATTACCAGATGATAGAGAGAAAAAAAAGTCACAAAACGTGTTAAATTACTTTTAATTACAATAATCTACTAAGAAACATATCAGTGCATCACTTAGGACTTGTTTTTCTAATGTAAACACAGGAACAGTGAGGTCTCTCTGCAGGCTGATGTCGTACCTTGGCAGTTGCATGGTTCAGCATTTCTTGCCAGGTTGAGTCCACGGTGTTCTTATCAGCAAGGAGGCCCTGTTCGGCCATGTGCACCATCTCTCTGGCTGCAGTGTGCATGGACGCGGCCCTCTCGTACCTCAACGCTGCCTTCTGGGTCTCCTGTTGGGCCTTTGGGATGAAAAGCTGAAGTCAGTCACAAAATCTACAGCAGCTGCTAAATAAATCCACCAACGTGAAAGATGAAAGGACACAGAAGTTAAAGGGCGTGTGACATGATGTTTGAACTTTGCATAAAATGGCATAACATATATATCTTGTATCATTCAACGATGTTCATTTTTGCAAACAAAATAATAAATATATGAAAATTTCATTCAAAGTCATTTTAAATTTGGCGCTGTGTTTAGTCACGGGAAATCCGGATACTTCAGCGTACGACGTCTGTGACGTAGCTGTAGGAGAACAAGGCAAGCTCCCTGTTCCATCCCAGAACCACATAAAGCACACAGAGCATCACATGCACCTGGTGGAAGGTTAGACCCTCCAGTTCACCAAACGTTTGTGGTCATATTCTTTTCAAACACAAATTTTGATGTTATCATGCCGTTTGAAAACTTTAGTATCCATGTAGCAAACGTGCATTTACCTCCTTAGCGAGTCTGTGGGCTTCATAGTAAGGCCTCGCCTTCTCAATGCAGGCACCAAGCTGGGAACCATGAGCATTGAGCCTCCTGGCCGAATCAGTAAGAATCCTTCTGTAGCTGGACCTGGCATCCTGAAAGAGCAGAACCGGTTTCTAAAATGATTCATATCGAATGTAAGGTGAACAAAAAACACACAACAGAGTCCACCCTGTCATTTTTAAACAAAAATGAAGCCCACATAGAAAACCTGGGAGTAGAAACTGTGTTCAGTCCTGCTGCTTGGATCAGCAGCAGCTGCTGATCAACTCATTATCATCAGATCACCTCGCGAAAAACAAAGGTGTGTAACACAACACAAAGGTGGAAGGACATCAGCAATTAGCTTAGAGAAGCAGCTGTTCCCATCATCAACCTGAAAAAGGTCAAAGGTCATTTAAAAATAGAGTCCATCGCTCTACAGAGAGAAGTGGAAAACAGACAGCTGACAATCTTGACAACAGATTCACCCCAAGGTCAGACCATGCAGTGCTCAGAGAAATGAGGTCCAGCTCAGACTCTGCAGGCGTCAGTCAGCAGGTCTTTGTTTGAAGAAAATCTCTTCAGTCTAAAACAAGATAGCCGCTCGAAGTTCCATCTGAAGGAACCACAAGACTTCTGGTCCAGAACCAGACCAAAGCACAGACGTTTAAAAGCACTGCAACCAGAATGCACTGCAGCAAACAGCTCCTCCCAGCTGTCAGCACGGCGGTGGAGCGCTGATGGTTTGGGCTCCAGTCAGTCACTGAGTGGACCAGAACTCCTCTGTAGACCAAAAGGTTCTGGAGTCAGATGTGAGTCCAACTGTCCAACAGCTGACGAATGGACAAAACAGATCCCAAGCACAGCAGCTGAACGGGTCAGCAAGAACAGAACCAAGGAGCTGCAAAGATCCAGTCCGTGCAGAACCTCAGCCTGATAGAAACGCTGAGCTGAACAGAAACCTCAGTGATGGAAAGAGAAGTGGGCCAGAACTCTTCCACAAGATGAGTTCTGGTTCTGAACGAGGTTCTATAAGCTGCTGGGTCAGTGGATAATGCAGTTTTCACAGCACCTCTCCATTTTGGCTTCATTTCGTTTAATAAAAAACTACATGGTGGAATCTGATTAGTGTTTTACTGTTCATAGTTAGATTTGAATATATTCAGAACTTGGTACAGACAGCTTGTGCTTTCTAATGATTATATAATCTAACAAATGGGGTTAGTAAACCTTAATTATTATTATTATTAATAAAATGATGTTATCCTGTCTTGAAACCCCACAACCATCCAACAAGACCCAACAACAACAATAATAAACCTCCTCCCGTACATCCAGCTGCAGCTCCACGGTGTTGATCTCCTCGCTGGCTTGGTTCAGATGCTCCAGCTCCTCCTGTGGAGCACAAACCCGAACCTTTATGTTTACATCCAGAACCAGTCTGTCAGGGAGCACCTGGCCTGACAGACAGGATGCTCTTAATAAACTTTTGTTCAAAATGTCGTTTGTTTTGTTTGGTTACGTGCCTGAATTCTTGGATCCAGCTCCTCTTCGCTGTCTTTCCGTTTCTCCGCGTCTCGAGCAGTCATCTCCCCGGCGGTGGCTGCCTCCTCCCCCGGGGGCTCGTGGCGTCGACAGGCCGGTTTGGGGCAACCTGCGCCGGCCTGAGCTTCACGCGAGGTGCCAGGCTCCATTTGCGGCCTGCCGCTTGGCTTTAGCTTAGCTTTAGCCTTCGAATAAAACATTAAGATTTTCTTTCCTATAAAATATTAAAGCTAATCATTTCCCAACTGTCGCTGTCTGGAGATTAAACATGTTATTTCTGCCGTGAAGCAGCAGCTTGTCAGCAGCCTGAAGGCAGAGCTGTCTCGATGCAGCCACGGCAAAAAATGATAAAGTTTCAGAGAAAGGGCAGCTTGAGGGAAATGAAAACAGTATTGGAGTTTATAAATAAATGCTGAAGAAGACGAATTATTCCATTAACTAGAGTAATCAATTTATTGTTTGGACAAGATTTTATATAAATAATATTTAGTTGCAGAGCCCTTTAAGTGTAAAGTGAAAAAAATGTATTAAAAAATAAACATTTACAAATCAAACATATAAGCCTACAACCATTTTCTTTCTTTAGCTAGTATCAAAAAAACGTTCAATACAGAAACAACTGGACTTTATTTGTAACAGAGGACGTTTCGCTCTTCATCCGAGGAGCTTTCTCAATTCAAAGAATTCTTCTTTGAACTGAAAAAAATGGTGAGCTAGTCTAATCTGATGACTGCTTACGAGAACAGGCAGCATTAGAGGTCAGTCTCAGGTCAACCTGCTCCTGCCACAGGACCCAAGACGTTCCAGTGTATCCCTACAAAGGACGTTATCAGATTCTTCTTTACACAGCTGCAGCTCCATTCCTCCCATGCCTGGGAGGAATGGAGCTGTAAATTGTGGAAGCTGTCAATTTCAGCCAAGAGGAGGCCTGTTAAATCACTCTGCTTGTTGTGATGTAAGTCTTGTTGGTCCTCTTTGTTTGAGACATGAAGTAGGAAGAATATGTATGATTTATCTGTGTATTTATAATTATGACAGATTATAAAAAGCTTATGCACAGAGCTGGGGCTATTTACTGGGGACTTGTTGAGGTTTGTGTAGCTTGTTGCTTTAGGCTTGGATGGTAGATTACCTTCTGTTGGCCTTGGGTCCTTTTGACCCAGGGGTGATGGGAGGGATTACAGGACCAGCATTTATCTTAGCAGGTTTCTTCTTTTTGTCTTTAAATTTTTAAATTGCTTTTTGAGAGGTATACCCATAATCTTGCAAGCATAAGATATAGACTGAGTTACTTATTTTTCCTTTTTTACCTTCAAATTTTGATACAACCAACTTGCAAGTTTTTAATTTTTTTTACATTTACCATCCTTTGTTGTACTGTTCCAATTTTTAAAAAATCTTGCCTGCGTGCACTAAAATAAAATCAGCAGTCTGGTGATTAATTAAGCACTGGTGAGTCCTATTTACTGGCAATATAATTCTTGTATACTGCAGAAAACCTCTCCTTAAAAGCACCTGCATTTATCCTACCGTAGTTTAGATTTGTCTTTAAATCATTTTTTTAGATCATAACAAAAGCATTTCACTTGTGCCCTGCACATCGCCTTTTTGTGTTTTCACTTTTAATAAAGTTTCTTGGTGAGCAGCAAAACCTGAGAAAGCAATTTGTGGATATTTTAGCTTAATAGTTATAATTTAAAACTAACATATCATGCATTTATTTATATCAAACTTCAGCTTTTCTAAGTGCAATGTTACGTCTTTATTTCAGTCTTTCAAACAAGAATGCAACTATAATGTAGCTGATGAAGGACATGTTATGGCTTACACAATGGTGAAGCAGGAAGACACACTCAGGTCTTGGTAGGACACCTGGTAGAAACGCTCCTCAGATACATGGGGGGGCACCTGTACATCAGGCAGTCTCCCCTTGACCAAACCCCGCCGACTTACATCTGGCGTCCAGTTAACCTTACACACAGTCAGGGTGCATAGTTTAAGACAAGACAAAAAAATAAATCCACACTTACATTTAGAAAATAATCTGCCACAACATGCACACCTTAATACTGGAGGCCATTTCTGGATTGACTGACACTTCCATGCCAGATTCATCATACAACTTATAATACAGATTCTGCAGCAGTCCTCCAGCTTGCCACTCAATCTTTTCTTTGTCCCTGAGCACACACTTTTCCACCCCCTGATAGAAGAGCTCCATCCGTGAAACTCGACTGCTGGGCATGACCTTCAGCTCCAACTCGACTGGCGCTACTTTTTTCTGATTCTAACACAAAACAAAGGCGATGGAAACACTGTGAGCAAACCTTAAGATAAGAACATGCAGCTGGACTTTTTTTTTATTTTTTATTTTTATTATGTTATACTTACAGGCATGTCAAATTTAGCATTAAGCATTTGTGGCTCCCCGTTTGTGATACTAAGGTTTATGGGTTTTGTCTCAAGCTGGCCTGCTCCGGTGCTGCTGCAGTCTGCCTCCACCGTGGAAAGCCCTGAAACCTAAAAAAAGCACACAAAACAAAAGAAGAGGAGATTAATAAACATATATAATCTCATAAAGTTTAATATGAATTTAAAATTTATTAAACACAATGTATGGCTTAAAAAAATTATATAAAAAGTAAAAAAAAAAAAAAAACTGCTCTACACACATTTTGCAGAGAGAGAGAGAGAGAGAGAGAGAGAGAGAGAGAGAGAGAGAGAGAGA
>JARVGS010000736.1:14147837-14161787 GCA_031762315.1 Hypsolebias antenori
ACACACACACACACACACACACACACACACACACACACACACACACACACACACACACACACACACACACACAGAAGATCTACGCAGACTTCTGAGCAGACCTAATCATTTCACATTTAGCTTCAAAGAGACTGTTTAAACACACACTTGCTCCGGCCCTGAAAGCACCACAGCGGGGGTCTCGTCCTCTTTAAACGACTTTCAGCTCAACTTATTTCTGCATCTTTGACTTTAGATCCACTCGGCCACTCGTGAAACAGCGAAGCTGTAGGGTTACTCACAAGTTGTCGCTCTTGCAGGAAATCGCTGCTACGTTTACGTTTCAACTTATTTTTACACGTTAAATTGAACTTGAGATCATTATAACCGCATAAGTTTCTCTCAGATCAAGGTCCTGCCTCTCTCATATGTCTCATGTTGACCCCTGAACCCTCAGGGTCGTTTATTCCTGTAGGTTGACCACAGGTTGACTCTTCCCAACCCCTAAAGGCTTCTGCGATGCTTTCAGTGCCACCTGTGCATGAGAGAGGAGGGATGGAAAGGCATCTGACCTGAAGCACACTGATGACATGTAGATGTACAAGACTCTATGAGTCAATGGAGACCTGAGTCTGAGAGGAGCGTAGTAAATACCCGCGGTTGTCGCCAGCAGACACATTCTGCACATTTTACTCATTCAGACTGTGTTTGAAGGTGTTTCCGGCCCAGCAGGTCTGGTAATTACAAAAGCCCCTGTAGGTGATGTCAGAACAAAGAACCATGGACGAAGCAATAAACAGCTGGAATTTTTACGACATATGTAGCGTTCAGACATTTTGGTTTGTTTCCAAAGCGACCATCAGCTGCAGATGAGGATTTCACACTAAATGAACATTTTTTGCCCTGACATCGTACGACTAGGAAACGAAATCTTGATTCTTGAATGAGCAACAAACTCTGCAGAGATTTTTTTTAAAACGCATTGTGCTTAAAACAATCCACATGTGCACATGGGGAAGTGAGTTACAGTAAGTTTAACAGTTTCAAGTGGTCAAAAAGTCTCATTTGTTTCTTTTGTAGCAATGACCAGATGTTTTTCATGAAACAGGCTGCAAAGCTTTATGATAGATCCATTGCCAAACTGTCAATAGAAGGACTTGATCCACAACTATTTGGACCGGTGATGAAGTAGGCCACTGGGAATATTTCACTGGTCATGGAAAGACTGATTTATAACCAACACCATCAGTTTTCGAACCAAACGTCCCATCAAAAAATAAAACTAAGATAAGAAGATAGTTTCTGCAAGGGTAATGACTGGAAATGACTTTACAATCATAATGTGATCCTCAGGAGGCCAAAACTTCAGCTTTGTCCCAAACAAGAACAGAACACACCAAACACTGAAAAAGTCAACAATTGTACAGAGTCAAATTTCAAATTAAGAGTATTTAATATTCCATAGACTGAGGAGTTACTTTTTATTTGAAGAGTCACTCATAATACAACTCACAGGAAGCTGAGCTGCTTTTGTCATTTTTAAATGCAGTTGAAGTGAATGAACATGGCAAGGATGATTATTTAATAAGTATAATGTGTCATCTGCTTCTGGAAACACACTGACCTGGTACCACCATTTATTGTGTGAATGAAGCATTCACACTTGTGGTCTATTTTTCTTCTGTACGTTTTTCAGCATCTTTATCGTCCCGCAGTGTCCAAGCTATTTCAACAAATCATAAATCAAAACGTTCAGCTCTTTCAGGACAATCCTGCTATGACTTTTGGTATTGATGCAACTTTAGCTTTTTGAAATATGTAGCCTTTTCTGACATTTTTTTTGCTCATAGAAAATGAATTGAGCTCATTTTCCATCCTTCAGATATTTAGATTGGTTTACAAACATTTACTGCTCCTTTCACTTCTGGTTCAGCTTCTTTCAGCTTTCATCTGCAAATTTAAACTCTTTTTTAGCTATTGTCAGCTAATTTCAGCTGTTTTCAGATAAGTTCAAGTTTTGTGGTAATTTATGCTACTTTCAGCCAACTTAACATCTTTCTGCTAATTTCAGCTTGTTTTTTTTTTGTTTCATTTTTTAATGCTATTTCAGCTACTTTTTACAAAGTACTTGTTTTGTGCTACATTTAGCTTGTTCAGCTAATTTCACATTTTTAGCTCATTTCAGCTCCTTCCACTTTATTCTGGTAATTTAAGCCTTTTAAGTCTGCATTTTCAGCTAATTTTCAGCCTTTTTTGTGCTAATTGGAGCTTTTGTAGCTACTGTAATTCTCTAATTTTGTGCTAATTTCTGCTTATTCAAACCCACAACCAACAAATATGTGTTCTTTCTGCTTTTTTCTGCTTACTTAGGCTTGTTCTTCCATTTCAGCTACATTTCAGTATGTTTTTAGCTAATTTCAGCTGTTTTTCAGCAAGTTCTTCAGCAATGAGCATTCACACTGCATTTCTGCAGGAAGGGCAATTACTCAAGTAGACTAGAGATGTTGTTTGAACGTTGAAGAATTAAAGACACTTCACAACAATCACTCATTGTTGTTCTGATCTCATGTGTCAGTCTCAACCCTGGACATTGAGACAACTTTTAATCAGAAATTACTAATCACTTCTTTACATTTTGACTATGCTTGTCAGGACAGTTTCCTGTTCTTCATTAATCCTTTTACAGACTGAATGAAGGAAAACACTCAATCATTCCTGCCCAGCACGGTGTTTAAATGTTTATGACTTCTTGTTCACCTGTGAAGGTACAGTATTTCATCTTACTGGCTTGAAGGTGAGGTGCCAGATGGTAAATCATGACATAATTTGAAAGCGTCTCATGCAACGATCAAACATCTGGGTTTGGGACAAGCTTTGGCACGATGGTGCAGCGGTTAGCGTTGGTTTTTGGTTTAAACTTCTGTGGCTTAAAGTCTTTTTATGTGTTTGAGCTCCTCTTTTTATGTGCGTGTACTCAAACCTCTTCCTGTAACAGAAAGTTTACATGAACTAAGTCATTTATTTGCTTCTTAATATCAACTGACATGAACTCCACACCCTGGAGATGCCAAACAGGGAAAAAACAAAAGGACCACACATTTTACTTTAGGTGATAATTTCTCATAAAATCGTTATTTAAACCACAAAATGAATCAAACTGCTGTGTAGGATCAGATTTTGGTTAATAAATAATGAAAAAGTCTCTATTTTAAATGTTTTTGCGAAGTTCATTTAAACTTTCAAAAATATATCTGCAAATTTACAGTTTGCACAACACTTTCGTTTTTTTTTTTTTTTTTTTATCAAGCCTTCATAATCAGAACACATACTTTTATTAGTACCGGATGTTACTTTGTTGTAAACCAGGGGGATCAAACCAAGGTAGAAAAGAAGGTCCAACTTGAAAACCTGGTCCAAGTCACGGGTCACTTTCAATTGATCCATTCACCCACATCAGATAGCTGACATCGTTTCTTGGTTGCAGGTTCATCAACAATTTTTCTGGCTTCAAACTGGTTCACCTGTCATGAAACATCTACACCAAATGAAGTATGCTCAGTTTTGTTAATCCAAATGAGAAGCAATAAAATATTTTACATTAAAAAATATAATCACGGAGGACCAGAAAAGATGTTAACAAGGGCCAGATTTGGCCTGCGGGCCTTGAGTTTGACACGTGTTGTACACTGTGTGTCGTAATCCTCCTAAAGGGAACCATTGTGATGGACTGTCAAAGAAGAGCCACAGGATTTATTGAAATAAATAAATAAATAAATAAATAAATAAATAAATAAATAAATTTAACACCAGTTCATTAAGTTTCTGTTGTGGTTGCTGCAGTCACTATAACTACTGGCGCAATGGATCCTCATACATCCAGAGTCAACCCAATCCAAGATGGCTGCCACAGCTAGCTGACTACATAAAAGGCTGTAAGTGACTCATCTTTACAGACATTTAGCTAAAATCTGATGTTGTCATAGCTGAGAGTTATGCCCATCACAGACTCCAAGCAAAATCGTACAATGTGTGAGATAACACATAACACATCTTAGTTAAAAACTTTGGCATATCTGTCTGTTAGCAAAATATCTTAAGAACCACAGGTAGATTTTATTTAAAGTCTTAGAAAATAATCATTGGCTTTATGTCTACTGTTTGAATAACTATTAAAAACAAAAATGGCCATAACACAGTCAATTTTACAAATATTAAGCTAAAACTTGTTGTGGTAGTTTCTAACAAACTGTGCACGATCTTTGTTTAAAACCTTGGCACAGCTGCGAGGCAGTGATCGAAGCGCACCCTGTCAAGGGTTTCTGGTTTCCTATTTATTTCTTGGCAGGGCCTGCAGTGACACTGGAGTCAGAAAATTGTTTTACAAATTTCAACACCAGTCAACAGTTTCAGAGCGAAAGATCAGCGCCACAAACCGGTTTACCAACTCACACTGGCGCCCTCTTCTAAAGAAATACGACAAAAGGCTGTGTGAGCACAGAAATATCGATATTTACTTGAAATTTATTAAAAAAATTATTATATTTTTGTATTAAAACAAGCTTTTATGAATTAAATTGGAAATTTAGTGTTTTGTTTTTGTTCCTAGAGGCAATTTAGGTTAAAAACGACAACTTGGCATACTGTAGCAGTTCTATAATACAAGAAAAAAATCATCTACAGAGATAAAATAAAATGCTTGTGACAAGTAGAACATGTCCTGAACACACCCTGGTATAGCACCAGCTGAGACACCTTTATTTTGTTTTCCATTTGATTCAGACGGCAGAAAACATCTGTCATCAACCGTCATTAAGTTCGCTTTTCACAGAGCTTCCTGCAAGTCCAGCTCCGTCTGGCAACGTGCGCCTCGTTTCTTAGAACAGCAGACATTTTGTGACCTGTCCTCTGATTCATGAGTAAAGATAAATAAAAAGGAACTAAGTCAGCAGCAGTGACGCCACCTTTTTCATTCATTAAAAATGTTGCCATCTAATAAAGTCCGTCCACAGGTTTGTCTCGTTGTCTGTCTCTAATCAGAGAGTTGTGTGAAGCATGTCAGTCATTGCCGGCTCTGTCACCACCTTCTCCTGTGTGTGTGTGTGCACACACTCACGTTGGCACGCATGTCGGAGGCCCAAACCTGAACTCATGGCAGAAGTCGTAAATCTCCTCCTGTTTACAGCCGAACCTTCAGGAGGAGAGAGACATCCTGACGCCAGGCTGCAGGTGACAAATACACACCTACGCATAAGAGTCGGAGGGAAACTGCACGCAAACATGCTCATGTATTCATGCATCATACGTTGCATTACAGTCTACGCATCTACGGGGGTTTTATTCATGAATGGTCCAAAAATGCAGAGTGATGCAATCAGCTCGTTTCTGACGTGAAGCTGCGGCTCAGTGGGGCAACATTTGATGCAAAGATGAAGTCTAAACCCTTTATTTAATCATCCTCCACTTTTGCCTTTTTGCAAGTCAGGGCGATAATGATTTATGTTTGTGTGTGTTTGCCTGTTAGCAAAATATACCATGAACCACAAGACAGCTTGTATTGAAACCTTCAGGAATTAATCGCTGACTCTTCATCTACAGCTGCCTAACTTTTGGAGCCAACCCAGTTTAAGATGGTTGCACCAGCCTGCTTTCTTAAAATAATAATAACTAGAGAAATTGCATTTCCTTCAAAAATGCAGTTCATTCAGAATCAGAATCAGAATTTACTGTTGTTGCACAGAAGCACAATGAAATCACATTTTAGTACAGCGCGTGTAAAGAAACAAAAAGACAAACACGGGTAGACGGGTGCCTGAGGCTGCAGCCTCATGGGAGGTGCTGTCCTTTTCGTTAGATAAGAAAAAGGGAAACATGAGGAAAGAGGAAGTTAAAAAAAAATTGTCAACATTGTCTCAGACAGACCCCTCAGTCAAAGTCCTGATAAGCGATGGTGCAATGTTTATCAGCCGGCTTGGTAGAGCTCTGACACAGTTCCACAGATGTCCTTGGGGAAGGCAGAGCACCTTATTCACATAACTTCCAGGAGAATCTGAGATAGTCAGCTTTCCAAGGCCGACACGGGGGAGACAGATTCAGATAACAGATATTTTGGGTCAGGCCAACTCCGTTAATAACGTCTGCCTTACAGTCTCATCGATATATCTCAATGACAACTCCAAACAGCCATATTTATGGTCAGCTACATTGAGTTGAGCTTGCAAACTTCTCCAAGATCAGTTCTTTCCCAACAGCGAGATTCAGGAGCTGCAAGTAGCCTGCCTTCTCAAGACTTGTGTCCAGCTTACGACTCAGCTCACACAGCATTTGAGTCTGAATGTTGACAGCATGACACATCCCCTCGCCAGGCAGCTTCACAATGGTCAGAACAGCTGCCGACGTTTTCAGAATTTGTTGATACGTCAGCCAGGTAATCACCAACTTTAAAAAGCAGAAATCCTGTATCATAAATTCAATAATGTATGCATCGTCAATGTTTTCGACCAACAATGTGGACAGACACACAATCTTCCACTGCCCCCAGGAATCCATCGTGTAGCCGGCTGCAAGTGCCCTGTCAAGGAAGAAGGGCTCTCTTTCTCCTTGTCTTCTCGTCGAGAAAATTTGATCAACTGTGTTGAGAGACCAGCTGACCAGATCCATGATTTACATTTAAGAAGATATGCAAAGAGAGGTTCCAAAAGGTTCATAGGACAAAGAGCAGAAGCAGGGGGAGGAGTGGGAGGAGAAAAAGCGTCCGCCTTCACCGAGAGCAAGAAGGAAAATAAATATCGCTGAAGAACTTGCTGAAAAACAGCTGACATTAGCTAAAAACATGTTGGAATGACGCTGAAATGGAAGAACAAGCCTAAGTTAGCAGAAGAGTGCAGAAATAACACATATTTGCTGAATTTGGTTTAAATAAGCGGAAATGAGCGCAAAATTTGGGAAATTAGCTACAAATTCTGAAATTAGACAAAAATAGCTGAAAAGCAATTAAAAAGGCAGAATGAAGCTTGAGCTACTAGGAGCTGAAATGATCTCAAAAATATGAAATAAGCTGTAAAAGCTAAATTTAGCACAAAAACTGCTAGCTGAGCAGAAAAAGCTGAAACTAGAAGGAATAAGCCGACAGGAGCGCAATTGGCTGAAATTAGCAAAAAATGAGTTACTTAGGCTGAAAGTGGCAGAAATTACAATGAAAAACTTGAATTTATCTGAAAACAGCTGAAATTAGTTAAAAAGCTAAAAAGTTAGCTGAAATTTTAGAATACAGCAGAAGGAAGTGGAGAGAGCACAATTTTTGTCCAATTAGGCTGAAAGTAGCAGAAATGAGCACAAAAAAGTGGAAATTATCTGAAAGAGTTGAATTTAGCAACGACAACAACAAAAAAACAGCAGAAAAGTAGCTTAAAAAGCAGAAAGAAGCAGAGAAGCACATTTTTGCAGAATTAGACTGAAAAAAGTTTAAACGCGTGCAAAAAATGTGAAATTAACTGAAAAGGCTAAAACTTGCACAAAAACAGTTAAAGAATAACTGAAATAGCAGAAAAAGCAGAAACTTGTAAGCTGAAAAGAGCACAACAAGCTGGAATTAGCAGAATGATGTTAGAAGGACAAAAACATTGTAGTTAGCAGAAAGAATTTGAAATGAGCAAAAAACAGCTAAAAACAGCAACAAAAAAAAGGTTTAAATTTGCACAAAGAAGCTGAACTAGAACTAAATGTGAAAGGAGCAGTAAAAGGTTGTAAACAGATCTAAAGATTTAAAGGATGAAAAATTAGCTCAATTCATTTTCTATGACGAAAAAAAAATGGCAGAAAAGGCTAAATATTTCAAAAAGCTAAAGTTGCACCTTTACCAAAAGTCATAACAGGATTGTCCTGAAAGAGCAGAACATTTGGATTTATGACTTGTTGAAATAGCTTGGACACTGCGGGATGAGAAACACGCTGAAAAATGTACAGAAGAGAAATGTAAATGTGTCATGAGCACAATAAAAAATATACTAAAATGGCAATAATTCAGTGAATGGTACAGATGTGCTACAGTTTGGTATAACTAAAGCTGAGAGGCATTTACAGCGAGTCTTCTGAACGCTGCTCATTTCAAGAGATCCTTGCCCAAATCTTCAGTGAGAGTTCTAGAGGACAACCCCGTCTCTTTGCAGAATATCTTATAAACTGTTTGGATGGATTTTAATCAAACCTTCATAAAGTAATTATTAGATGTACATCTACACTTGATTAACATTTAGAGTCAGTCCACTTCAAGATGGCTGGCACAGCTAATCCACATCAGCCAACACAAAAACGGATCAGACATCAGCTGACACATAATGTGAGTTATGACCAAAACAACTACAACGCTGCACAACATAAGAATATCTTAAACTGACATGTTTGGGAAATTCCTTCAACACTATCATTTGTTCATATTATTTATAAGTATTAAACAAAGTATTTATTTTAAGTATGCAAGTTACAGATCAAAGGGATGCTTTAATGTGACATTTGTCATCTTATTCACAAGTTCAAAGTTCATCTGCGCTGATTCTTTTTATTATTATTATTATTAGTTCTTTAAGTTTATCTGGACACACAAAGCCAAAAAGTTTACTTTGCTCCCAGTTAAAGTTACAAGATACACAAACTTGTGCATATTGTTTTCAGATTCAGTTCAGTTTATTATTATTTTGGTGAACTGCTTATAGGAAGCTTTTGGTTTCATCGTTTCAAACATAAAATGTTTATAACTATTAAAAAGGTTTTTTTTTTTTGGTACATACACTTTTACTTTTAAAAACAGCAATTTGTCACATGTGTAACTTGTATACGTCACAATCATTGCAAAATAAGAGCCATAAATGTAGACTAAAATGAAAAGTAAAACCTCCCCATCAAATATTGTATACAATCTTGTGCATTTTTAATCAAGTAGTATTGTTTGGGGAACAGTAAAGGATAAATATGTTAATGGCAATCATTTTTAAAGCTAGTTAGATTTCGGTAGATCCTCTCAAGACGCCACACTTTGGTTGTCACGACCCTAAGAGGGGCCCCGACCCCAACTTTGGGAAACTTTGCATTGAATTACTGTATATTGGGGAGTTTGTGCACATTTACTCAGCTGGTTGCATGTTTATATCTAAAATGTATTACATGTATTTATTTATTATTTGTTTACTTATTTACCTACTTTCTTTGTTTTTAAGTATACGTATTCGAATTGGTTGTTACATCCGGTTTATGCAGGTATGAATGAAGGACATGGTCGTTTGCATTACAAAATAACAGCTAATATGCACTGAGTATTGTTCAAAGTATACAGGCTGTTGATAATATTTTTGTTGTTCACAAAGTTTTGGTTTATTATCGTTTCAATCATCATTATTATAAAAAAAAAAATATATATATATATTTTTGTTTACCTTTGCACCCCAATAGACGGTGAGAATTTGGGATTGACCCAATATTATGTCGCCATCTAGCGGCCAATGCTGCAAAACGCACAACTACTACCTCTTTTATGTTTGTCTTTCTTAATCCAAAAATGTAAATACCTGTACTGTAATGTGATTTCTAACTGGAATTTCATACATTTAGCAAAAGTTAAATGCGACTTAAGTGAAAGTGAATAATCTCTTGGCCAGAGGAGTTGCTTACAGTAATGTTGCAGAGGTTAGGGGAGATTTGCTTTCTGTTTGCTCTTGTCACAGCTTTGTTCCGGCCACGCCTCCTTCCATCTCTCCCACCTACTGACAACACCCCCTGATACTGAACAGACCTCGTTGCCTAGCAACGGCCTGACAGGTGGCCCAGGGGGCGGTGACATGGCACTCAGCTTCCGCAATAAGCTTCCGCAATAATTACAGCGCGCGCGCGTTTCCAAGTACGCCAGGTGTGTGTGGTTGTATTTTGACAGCGAAAACTGCCTTAGCTCTGTGGAATAATACTTTCGTAAGGGTTGATTAAAAATATGTGTTTACAATTGGAAAGCTTTGTGTATTTTACGCTTACATTATTAAAAAATATCCTTTTTTTTTTTTTTTTTTAGCGAACAAGTTGCACGGCTATTTTTTGTGACATTTGGGTTTTGTTTGACTTCCTAAAAGCTCTGGTGAAGTTTTACACTTGTCAAAAAAGTTTTCAGAAAGGCAAGACTTTCAACATAAAAGGAACGAAATGTCTAATGTCACTGTAAATCCTCGCCTTTCGTAATTTTTCATCACTCTTATTTATATTTCTCTTCCAATCCTGTTCGCCCAACCCCCACGTCGCAGAGAAATCACCGCCCTTCTCTTTCGCCTCAACATGGCCGCCAGCATCTCCGCCGCAGCATCATGGGAACTGTAGTCTCAGCCTCCCTAGCATGTTCGAGAAGGCGAGGCCTCGTCAAAATACAACTCCCATCTCGACCCTCGCGCTCCGAGCCTCGTCGTCCAATCTGAATATGTGGGAGGAGCGCGTCCGCCCACAAAAGCCACAGCTATCTCCACGAATCTCTCTTTAAAAAAAAAAAAAGGAAAACCCAGTTGTGCACGAATAAAAACGGAATACGCGTAAAATACAAAACTGAGGTGACGGCTCGGTTTTGGACGGCGACGAGGCGTCCCGGCGTCGTGTGTCGAGGGGGGAGAAGCGGCGGTGACAGGCAGCAAGCACAGCGAGGAGGGTGTTGTCCTGGACGCTTAAATGGAAGTGGGTGGGCCTCTACGGTCACACACTGCCAACTTCTCTGTGGACATCGCTCTGACGGACACGAATTAGCTCGTTTATGGACTGTCTTTCCGGGCGAAGAGGACGCAGGAAAGGGCCGCGAGGAGCGACGACGGTTAACTCGCGCTCCGCTGTTTCCGTTATTTTGGAGGGCTGCTCGTTTGTAAACGCGCTTGGCACCGCCCTTCCTGGCTGGGTGGGTGGGTGGTTTCGTCAAACGAGCAGAGCTACGGCCCAGAGCCGAACATATAGGCCGTCCTCCGCCTCCGTACCCGGCCGGCCTTCTACCGTGAACTACACCCTCTTCCTCTCGGTATATTAATGCGTTATGAGTGGTAAGTACCCTCCCCCCTGTCCGTCTCCACCCCTCTCTTTCTCTATCCGTCTGACAGATAGTAGGCTCCATGCCCCCCCCCTTCTTTGATATCGATGATGAGGTTACTGGCTTCTCTTCCGTCTTTATTGATCACCTTTGTTTTGCTAAACCTGCTCTCATGTTATTTACACTCCACAGCACCGACACTGCACTTATCTTATCTTGGGACCACCTGGCAGAAAATACTCATGTGGCTGGGGGGGGATCCTTCAGAGAAATATTCTGAACTTGTTCTGTAATTTTTCACAGACTCGAAGAAGGAATCAGCTGGAACTGAAGGAGGGAAAGCATCTAAACGGGGTAAAAGTTCTGGATCGCAGGTAAAAACGAATAAATGAACAAGTTTATTGTAGTTCATTAGTTTCTGACTTGCCTGTAGGCCAAAAATGTCCTCCCTCCCTCTCCACCAGCCAGCCAGACACCTCTGGGGGGCGTTTCTCTGGTGAATTTCACTTCCTGCTTCTGTGCAGTCCTGCTACAATCCAACCCAAAGCCTCATGAATAAGCTTATATGACTGTCACACTCCAGCAGCTGTGTTTTTTGTATTGTCTGTTTGAATTAAGATCAAATTCATGGATATATATATATATTTCAAAAATATATCTCCCATTTTGGTTCTGCAACTTGCACTTCATTCTGTTGCAACCTTTTGTCAAGCGCCGCTGCTCTGGTGTGTCTCGTGCTCCGAGGCTTTTTTAAGTGTCAAAAGGTGTGTAGTGTTCAAAATTTGCCTGCGACCTAGTTCTTTTACAAAAGGAGCGGAGAGAAGGCGGCTTTTTTTTTCTTCTTCTTCTTTTGCTGTTCTGAGAAGAGAAATGTGGTTCTCACACGCCCACCCACTCACTTCCTGTAATACCACCCACTTCCACTGACAGCTCTCTGTCTCTGGGCTTACTGTGTTTCCTTTTTCTCGATCATGTTTTCCCCCACCCCTCATTCTTTAAAGAAATGATCATCTTTCATTTCAGTTTGTTAAATGTGGAGCTGCTTGTAAAACAACTGCCCTTCTCTTCTTTTTTTTTTTATTTTTTTTTACGTTTTCACAATGTAGCAGTTTTTTTTGTGTCTATGTTCTGCGTGACCCTTTGTCACTCCTCGTCCTTACGTGCGTCTCTTGCAGGATTCCTCGCAGCCCTCTCCGTTGGCTCTGCTAGCAGCCACCTGCAGTAAGATCGGAGGGCAGGGGGGAGCGGAGGGAGCCCAGGCCCAGCAGATCCAGGTCCAGGCCGGTCAGATTCAGCTGCAGGCAGGTCAGCTTCAGGGACAAATACTGGTGGACGCCGCTGGGGGTCAGGCCCTGGTGCCCCAGCAGCTAGAACTGGTCCCGGCTCAGTTTACGGGCAACGGCTGGCAGATCATCGCCGCAGCTCCCACCATGGCCAAGGAGAACACCAGTCAACCTGTTGCTGTGACAGTGGCCACCACTCTGGCCAATGACAGCTCTCCTGGTGGGCGCAAGGTGAATGAGATTGAGAGCAGGGCAATTATTATTATTATTATTTTTTTTTGTTCACTCACAAATAGTTCTGTTCTTTTGCTTTTTGGTAGTTGAAGGCAGCAGTTGGGACCAACAGCATTCCAGCCAGTCAGCCGCAGCAGCAGCAGCAATTCCAGATCATCCAGGTGCAGAACCTGCCCAGTGCTGGAGGTGGTGTCCAGTATCAGGTTATCCCCCACCTGCAAACTGCAGACGGACAGCAGATTCATATCAACCCCCAGCCGGCCTCCATCGGAGCTCTGTCTGAGCAGGTTCAGCTTATCCAGAGCCCAAGCTCAGGCCAGACCCAGGCTATCCTCCAACCAGCCAATCAGCAGACTATTCTACCGAGTACAGCCAATCAGACCGTCCCGCTGCAGATCCGTCCTGCACAGTCGTTCCCACTTCAGCTGCAGGCGCTGCAAGGCTCCCAGACTTCAGTGATGACCACGGTCCCCATAAACCTTGGTGGCATGACCCTGGCTTTGCCTGTGATCAACAATATGGGAGGGGGCGGGGCTGTGCAGCTTATCCAATCAGCAGATGGCACATTTTCCATCGCTAATGGCAACCAGCTGGTCACAACAGCCGTGTCCGGAGGGGCTTCTGTTCCAGCTGCGACTGGATCAACACTGACCGCAGCTGAAGGTGACGCGGTGACTGAGGGGGTTCAGGTGGTTTCTGCCGGACAAGAAGGCGGATCAGCTGACCCCAAAGCTCAGACTAGTGAAGCTGACTCTCAGAGCCAGAACCAGGCAAATGGGCTCCAGAGCCAGTCAGACTCAGCAGGAGCCATCCAACAGGTGATCGTGGGCCAGGTGGGGCACCAGTTGGTGCAGCAGATCCAGCTGCAACCCCAGGGTCAGAGCCAGGGTCAGACACAGGGCCAGCAGCAGCCCCAACATATTCAGACACTCCAGCTGGCCCCAGGACAAACCCTGCAGCAGATTCAGGCCTTCCAGAACCCAGCCCAGGTTCTTATTCGTGCTCCGACCCTGTCACCCTCTGGTCAGATCACCTGGCAGACTCTTCAGCTGCCTGGAGGGGTCTCCCTGCAGGGAGGTCTGGGGACAACCATACCTCAGCAGCTGACTTTGGCCCCTGTGGCCGGTGGGACGGCAGCAGGGAGTGGAGGGCTGGTCTCCCTGAGTGGAAGTCCGCTGACGCTGAGTGCAGCTCAGATTAACCCAGGCTCAGGAGTGCAGACGGTCAGCATCGCAGGACTGGGCACAGCTGGAGTTCAGGTACAGGGTGTACCTGTAACCATCACTGGTCTACAGGGTAAGTACATGAAGTGTTTATATTAATGTTTACAAAGTACAAACCCGATTCCAAAAAAGTTGGAACACTAAACAAATTGTGAATAAAAACTGAATGCAATGATGTGGAGGTGCCAACATCTAA